>PTEX01000018.1:1242327-1324484 GCA_003342815.1 Eudromia elegans | reverse complement strand
GGGAAGGGCGCAGTGACAATCATCAGCCCTGTTTTACAGGGATAATTAAGGCAAGGAGGGTCTTGTCTCCTGCATGCTCTGAGTCTATGGTTGAGGGAATAGGAGTCCCTTGGATCCACTGCTTCAATCACAGATCCATACTTTCTTACCCAGTCTGTGGGAATACGTGGTGAAGAGGGAAGGGCTGATTGTGATGCAGGGATGTGCAGCATTTTTGTGTGACTCTGGGCAAAAGCTGTGACTGGTACCACCTCGGTATCAGGAAGGAGCACCCTGTGACAAACTAAGACTTCTTATAATTTCTCAGAATTTGGAGGTAGAGGCCTACAAGCCTATTTACTGTTGCCCCAGCGGGTAGCCTTGCRTGTACATTGTGTGTGTCTTTGCGGACCAGAGGATCGTGGATAACCTGGACTGAGAGCTTTGGAAGGGGAGGCTGGGCTGTGAGCCGTTCTTTAAATGTGGGTGGGAAACACAGCACTGATGAGAGCAGCAGAGACAGAGCCGCCCTGAGAGCCACCTTTTCCTTGGGTTTCCTCGGTGCTCCCCAGCCCCTGTAAGGCATATCCAGCTCATTATTCACTGGAACAGCTAGGCAGAGGTGGCCCATGCTCACCGGGATTAAGGCACAAGCAGGCTGGGGTGCTTTCCATGGGCTGACTGCTGCACATCCTGCCTCCTGCATTTCCCCCAGGGCTTCTTCCTGGGCCTTTGAGCTTCCTGGCGGTGGAGACCCGGCACCAGAGCCCTGTGGCAAAGGCTGCCGAGCCCGGCGGCCTTGGGGCAGCACGTTGCCCCTGCTGCGCTGCGCRTGCCGCCGGCCTGGCCTGCAGCGCGGCCGACATGCTGAATCCACCMGCTTGGCCGGGGTCCTAACCCCAAATCACACAGGCAGTTGCCAGGCACTGCTTGGGCTTCTGCCCTGGATTCCGGGGGAAGGAATGCGGGCGGCTCTGTGTGCTGGGGCTGCTGGTGCCGTGGTGGTTGGCGCTAATGGCCAGCCTGGGGGCTAGCACGGGCTCTCCTTGTCCCAGAGCAGAAGAGAGGCCAGGACATAGTCCCGGAGTGCTGTGCAAATCACTACTGGAAGGGGAATGGGGAGTTTCCCTACTCATGTCCCAGCAGAAGATAGCAGCCATTTTATCCTCATCCTAAAAGATCCCGGGATAAACTGAGTTATCTCCTGCCTAACCGGCAGAAGATACAGGACACAGGAGTGCCACCTACTCAAAAAATCCGCCTTCTGCCACATAGTTGTTTCCATCATCTTGCTGAGCTGTAACGTTCCYAAGAGCCCAACAGTGGGGAAAAACATTCGCGCTCTTCTCCTGGTTGAGTTATGCAGTGTGTGTCAGCACTTTGGGTGCAATCCGTTTTGTCTGGTCAGTGAGTTTCTTCCGTTGTTTGTGTGGGCCTTTCACAAAACTTTGGGGGAGAGTGAAGCTTTTTTAGAAAGTGGAATAGATGACTGTAAACCACAATTGTGATGGAGGGTCTCAGGGATGGATAGAAGTGCCAAAACAGCTTCTAGCTTTCAGGATATTAGTCACCATCACTATCACTTCTTTTGGCACTTGGCTGCCTGCTACGCAGCCCTTCTCAGTGTCCTGATTCTCCAGGAACTGTAACAGATTTCGGAAGGACCATGCCTTCCTCCATATCTGAACAGTTCATAGTACCTTATGGTTATTACTGTCACATAAATAAATCATACATAAAATAACTCCAATACAGGAATTTTGGAAATACTCTAGAATTCAAATTGACATTTTCCCTCCATATTTAGTAGTAAAGCCACAGGGCGTGAAAGAGCTCCAGTTGCTATGAGGCTTAGCACGCATAACCATCCGTGAATATTTGAGGTATGATATTAGGAAACACTTTCTAACTCTCAGGGTAGCAAGCACTAGAGCAAGGACCCTAAGTATGCAGTGGGAACGCCTTTCTGTGATGCTTTCAGAAGAGATTAGGCCGGTATCTACCAGAGAACATCTAGTTCTGATGACACCTGAGCAAGATCTCTTTCATATCTGCACTCCTGTGATCTACTCTTCTTTCTATCCTAGAATATGGGATCCAGTTCAATGTCTCTGTTTCCATTTGTGGAAAATGTGCTCTCTGGAGCTTCTTGTTGAGCTAACTTGAGCCCACTGTTAGCACTGCAGCATCTGTGGTCATGCTCTGCCAGGGTCGGCCACATCAGTGGCTGAAATGTCTCCTGGAAGAAAGTTGTTAGCACAGAAGACAAATTAGGAGTGCAGAGTAAGTGTCACAAATGTGGATTACGTGCAAGAACTGCTGTAGTGAGGCTTGCGTAAGTTTGCAGAAAATTCTACAGAAGTTCCCCGAAACAGAGGCATGAATGATCTCATACACCTCAGTGTGGTATTAACTCCAGGAGTCACAGCTGTGACAGTGGAAAGGCAGCACATGATGGGCTGAGCATGATGGAAAAAGGCTGGGCTGAGCTTTCCTGCCAATGCAGCCAGTTCCTGGAGGGGTGTATCCTGACAGAGGTCCAGAGTCAAAGGATCTGCTCTTGCATCCTACATAAGGAGGATCCCATTATGAAGGAAAATACCAATTACTGTTATTTTCAGTTTATTTAAGATTGCAGGGGTGGGTGGTATCACACAGCATACAAAAGTGAAGAGGCACTTCACACTTTTCTTTACACAAAACTTGATGAAACTGTGGACATCCCTGCAGATGCTAAAAACTTGTGAGTACTAAAGATGACTACTTGAACACACAGAGTAAAAGTCCGCCAGGGACTATTAGACCCGCTCTTCCTATATTCTCCCTCGGGCATATGTTATCAGCCAGTGTTGTCGGCAAAGTACTTAGCTAGACGGATGTTCACTTTGACCCGGTACAGCTGTTCTTAAAGTCTTATGCGTGTAGCCAAAGAGAGGCCGTTGTTGCATGTATAGTTTTGCTGGTGACGAGCCTTGTCATGGTCATAAATATTTAGCAGGAGAAAGCTTCACAGGGCTCAGACTGTGTCTTCCCCCTTTCCCCTGTGAAAGCACAAATTGCTTCCCAGTCCCAGGCTGTCCCGATGCTGGTGCCAGAGCATGTGTGTTGTGTGTCATCCCAGTGAGCGTCCAGACCTGGAGGTTCGTGGGGCCAGATGAGAAGCTGGCAATGCCAGGAATTTAGCTGTTCTGGCAGAAAGCAGCAAACAACCTGCCCCTTTGTACAACCACACTTAAACCATATCCCCACACTCACAGAGAGAAACATGCAAAGAGGGAGGTGACCTGCGAGAGGTCAAGAGTGAGAGGTCAAATGGCCCTTTGGCATCTTTACCTAAACACTGTGTGATTTGTGCACCATAAATTCCCTTGGGAAGAAAATGCACAGAACTCTGGTGGGGAAGTGAAATGGAGATTCCTTGCAGAGGTCTGCAGCAATCCTTCTCAATACTGTAGAGAAACCAGGAAGGATGAGACACCTACTGAAATAAGGCTTATGTTAGGACATAGCTGACACCAGCCCCAGATGCAGCAGTGCAGACTCTAGGTCAATGGGAAGGTGCACCTCACTGTGAACTGGTGGTGGTCAGGGCTTTGTAAGGACCTTCCCCAGCCAAGTTCGSCATGGAGATGCCATCTTAAAGAAACCCTCCGGAGCAGTAGCTCCTCTCTTACCCATAATGTGTACTTGGGAACAGGGCTTGGGGCCGCTTTCAGACAGTAACTCCCCAACAATCTTCTGCAGGTGGAAAAACCTGCCACAATCCTCCTCCTTCCCATTTTGCCTGGTGTCACCCTTTGAGGTCTGTGGCTGACACKGGAAGGTTTTTTGTTGTCCTGCTTGACTTTCCCCTCTGTTGCTTTTGCAGAATAAAAGCAATTTCTAGTGGGTCACTTAGAGGATCTTTCACAACAACTTCTGGGAGGTTCATTGCCATGACATAATGGATCTTGCTCCCATGGCTGTTAAACCTTGTGCCTCTGGCGACCTGAACAGAGAGCTCACAAGAAAGCTGTGTCTACTGCCYAGGCGTCCTGATGTAGCAGGCACTGCAGTGGTGCCTTCAGCACTGCTGAAGCCCTGGCAAACAGAGCCCGGGCTTGTGCAGTCCCCACTCACATGGCGTTGCGGGGAGGTGAGGAGAGCCCCCAGGAAAGGGAGAGCAGGGCTGGGCTGGGGCAGGGAGGGGTGTGGGGCATCACTCCCTGTGCTYGAGGCTGGAGGCTCTCCTGGGCTCGCAGTCCCTCCAGCACACACAGAGGGGAAGGGAGCTGCATGCCCGGTGTCCCACCTGCGTACCCCTTGCAGACACATGGACAGAGAAAATGCTGCAGTCAGGGATGGAGCCAAGCGACTCCCCTTTTGTGCCAGAAAAAAGGAATTCTGTTAAATGGAGAGACAAAGCCAAGTGCTGATGGGGCACAGCCTGTGCTTGGAGCTGCCTGGGCTGTGCAGCGGAGTTTCATCCGTCCCGTTTCATTAGACGAGCTAAGCTAGGTGCGCAGCAAGTCTTGGCTCTTTGAGGCGGCCATGGCGGAGGGCGGCCGGCGCGGCGCAGTGCTGCACGGTGCCGGCTGTGGAGCAGCCCCTGCAGCGCCCTGCCCGCGCGATGCCCGTCGTGCCCTGACAGTGCGCGAGGCCYGTGGGATTTCGGGAGCATCCACAGAAGCATCCCCGCGCCCTTCCCCATGTCCTCCCGCACTCCTGGGGTCACTGCCTGCCCGCACCGCCAGCTTCCCCGACAGGTCAAGGCCACGGCAGTCCCTGTCCCCRCCGAGCGGGGGGACAAGCTTTGGCACACAACAGAGGGGCTGTGTGACCTGCCTGCTCCCAACGTGGTTGCTATAGGAAAGGGAAGAGGCCGGAGGGAATGTGTGGGACCCATTCACACCCCCGGCCCTAATTCAAAGTGTCCCTGAGGTAATGTTTGCCTGGCTCGCTTGCTGCGATCTTGCCTGATAAAGGGGCCTCCTAAAAGCRGACGAAGGGAGCGGGGGGAAGTGCTTGAAGCAACTGGAGAAGTATTTGCCTTGAATGCAAGTAACACGCAGAAGTGGCGAGGCGGCGGCGGGGAGGTGTAAGAAAGGGCCCATTGAAAAGCAGGGGGGTGAAGAAAATGGCCTGTGGGGCACCGGGCTCTCCCCATAGGGCTGGGCTGGCTGTGCCTGCGGATGCTGCGGTGGTGAGAGGTGGCTTCCTGCAGCACAGCTTCCTCCTCTGCTTCGCCCTTGGCCCTCTGCCAGGCTGGCTCCATGGCCAGTCTGCCCCCTTAGCGCTGCACCYGTGGTGGCTCCTGCTCAGCCTCCAAGAGCCCCTTGGGGCAGCAGGGCGGCACAGAGGCTGCTGGCTGCAAGGAGAGCAAGGACGAACCTTGTGGCAAGCACAATGGCCTGAACACCCGCGGTGTCACTACGGGGCTGCGGCACCGGCTGCCGCGGGACGAACGGACACGTGCGCGCCTGGGGGCCTCRGCTGGCTCCTGGGGAGCTCCCAGCCACAGAGGCAGAGCTTGTTCCTCTTGATTCCCTCTTTGACAGCAGCCAAMTGGACATCTTTTAGGAGGATGGGTGCAGTTGCAGGGACACCTACAATAAGACTGCAGGCTGACTTGTACCAATGGTCACTCTCCTCTGAAGTCCTCTGAATTAAAAGGTAGAATAAGCTCCAAAGAAATACGTTTTTTACACCTTTCCCAAACTGATTTTTCTTTCTTTCTTCTTACCTTTGTTATCTTGATTTTCTTGTTATTCAGGTCATTATTATAATTCTGCTTTTGGAGCACTTAGAATACSCTATGGAGAATGTGTTTTGTTTTGGAAAATCCCTTCATCAGTGTGTGAATTCTGGGAAACAAACCCAAAATTCCCTTTGCCTAAGAAACAATCAAATCAAAACTCCAGTGATCCTGCAAACGTTTCCCTGCATGGACTAGCASTGGGTGGAGAGCAGTTTTGGCAAAGGGAAGGCACCGTGGCCGCCGCTTAAATTTTTATAGCTGATTTTAACGAATGTCCCTTTTCTGCTCTCAGTGTTCTCTGTGCTAGAGCTGATCAAAGAAGCAAGGCAAGGACATTGCTGCCGCTGTGACAGTTTGCAAGGCGGACGCTGTACCCAAGAGTAAAAGCCAGGAGGCCATTTTCAGCCTCACCAGTGGGGCCCCACGGTTTCCTGCCCGCGCTGGCGTTTCACACACTTATCTGYGCTCTGAGGGAGGAGGCTGGTGTGGGAACGTTCGGGCTCCCAAGTCCAAGGGAGTAAATCAAGCCCAGAGAGGAGCTGCGGGGGATTCCGGAGAGGCTTAGCGCAGATGGGCAAGGGGATGAGCGATAGGGACGGCTGGAGGTCAGTGTTGCCAAAGGTGGGGGAAGGCCGGGGCTGGAGGCACTGTCCGTGCACAGCCCTGTGCTTCAAAGGAACCGGGACTGCTTGGCCAGGAGGCTTGAAACCGGCGGGCACGACTGTGTGGAAAGCTCTTCCCTGTGTGCCGCTGGGGTCAAAGGAAGGCAAAAATGGGAATGGGATGGAAGGGGGAAAAAAAAMCCCCAGCCAATATTATAATGGCATTTTCTCATGGGAAGGGAGTATCGTCCACGGCTCTGGTGAAAAAGAAACAGAGGGGGCTGGGGCGCTGCTATTGAGAATGGTCTGGAGCCTGGGAAAAGCACTTCTATAATGAGAGAGGGAAAAGATGAGAGTGATTTAGGATAAGAAATGTTGTCATTGGCTTCAGCTGGAAGGGGAGCAGGTCCGGGCCGCCGCTGACTTCTAATACGGCACCTATCATCACCGGACATGAGTAATTGGCAAAGAGACTGGACTCTAGACAGATTATGAATATGGTTTTTAAACACCTCTGCTTATACTGAGAAAAGGACATCCCGGAGCTGGGTTTCTCCAGCCTTCTTATTTTAAGGAGTAACCCCCTCATTCAGGGCAGAAAGAAATTAAGCCTTTTTGTATGTTGTGGAAAAAATAAATATCAAAATGTTTGGCTCGTGACTCTRGGAGGAGAAATAGTACGTAGAGAACTGATTTCTGGACTTCAAAGGGTGGCGATATTGGGGGAAGGGGCAAAAAGCAGTAAAGTTGCCTTTGTTGAAGGTTAATAACACTTTCATGGTTTTATTCCCCTCAGCAGCCTGCCCCAGATGGCAGCCTACCAGCTGGGGAACGTTGCCCCTCATGCAGAAAGGATGTGCAGTGCTGCAAACAGGGAATCTGGGACTTACTGTAAGCTCTGTATTTCACTTCAGCAGCTTGATTGGGGTCCTGCCATTGAATCACTTTCTGTTAATCCTCTATTTGTGTTTACCAAATATGTGTCTCGAGCAGTTTTCTGGAATTCCCCTCTGCAAGCTGCTGCGATGGATGATGCAGGCTGYATCGTAGAAGGTATAGCTCTCATTCACGTGCTAAAGGATTTGGAGACATTTAGCTTGAAGTCCCACATCCCTCCTATTTTGTGCTCATTTATTCATAATCACAGGATATTTTTACTCTTGCATGAAACTGTTTCTTTAAAGCCTGTCTTGCAAGTGACCTGGTGAATCTGTGCACTGGTTCTGAGCCCTCTGAGATCTCCCGTGGCTAGCATGGATTAAAAGAACTAGGTCAGATTTCTAAACTATAGCATACATGATTCTGCTGTTCCAGCTGGACTATCTGTAAAAGCTGGGAAAGAAAATCAGAGTCCTGGAAAGAGGTTTTGTTGGATGTGTACTTCCCAGAACTCCYCCGAAAAGCAATCCAACTGTGCAGGCTGGAGTGGAGAAGCTTCAAAAGGTTTTTCCTAAATCAATCCAGCCGTCTGAAATCCATTGGGAAAGCTGTTGAGAATTTTGCTCATGAGATAGACAGATAATGCAAAAAGCAAGCAAGCAAATCAGAAAAAAAAAAAAAAAAAGAAAAAGGCATTTTTCTGCATTCCCGGCATTATTTGATGTGAAGTAGTGCACAATTATGTTTCTCTTTCGGCCTTCAACACAGTGAGGAGAGCTTCACCTTCCACAACAAAACTGTTCTTTCTGGGATAGGGTAGAAAGCTGTTCATGTGTACATACCAGCCCCACAGAATGGCTCGGCTTGGGAAAGGGAAAAGAAGTTTGCAACCCATTGAAATTACTTTTGGGCAGCAGAGCGGCAGAGTAAGACTTGCTGCAGTCCTATAAGGAAAACGTGGACAGCAGTTCTGCACTGACCAGGCACCAGGAACTTCGTTATCTCATGCACTGTTTCTATGCCTAGTTTCTCTGTAATGATGCTGGTCACTGAAGCCAGTCTGGAGCCTGGCCAAAACAACATCCTGATGTTGTGGCAAGTGCTCTGGTATCGGACCACACGTGACGAGAACCCCAGATTCACATTTGCATTGGGAAGATGCTATTGTTGTGACCTCTGCTGTGCCCTGGGAAAGTCACGGAGCAGCAGCTCACAGGACAGAGAAAGTTCCCTTTTTCCAGAACAAGTATTTCCTTGGTGTTCATTCTTCATTTGCTTTTTTTTCCCTCTCTCCTGTACTGCACCACAACTTACCCCACTGTAGCTCGTAGGGGTCAAACAGCAGTGTGGAAACGTCACCTACCAGGCTCGCTGTGCCRGTACCGAGGCTGGTACGCCACTACGTTGCCCTCCCCGATGAAATGYGTTTTCCTGCCTGTGCCCCCCACTGCCATCGCTCACCGCGCTGCCCGCCTGTCCCCACAGCACCGGCCTGAGCAACTGCCCCTGCTCGCAGCACCGGGCAGCCCTGGCGTGGCCCTGGCATGGCAGAGCAAACTCCCCCGCGTGGGAAATTTCTAAAGAAACAGCTTTCTGTAAACCACATTTTCATTTAACTAGTCTAAATATATTTCAGTTTCAAAACACACACTTAAAAATAACTTACAGAAATATTTATACGGATACTAAAAGGAACTTTCCAGCCCTGATCACAGGCTTTGGAGATTGAGCCTACAGCCCACTGTAGAGCCCACAACTACCTTCCTGTTCAGTCACTCCTAGTTTGTTATTGAGACTCTTGTTTTGAGAGTTTGAGGTTCTTTTTCCTTAAGTTATCTTGCTTCGCTCCACCCTGACTCAGAGGCTCAGAAGGCTTTGCTTTAGTGAGGTCAAGACTGATACTGCAGGAAAATTTTTCTCACAGTCGCAATCACCATAACGCTCTCAACACTACAAAACAAAACARTACCACCAAGCTACCCTTGGGCTGGAGCACAGTGCAAATTTAGGGACGCCCGTCATGATTTTCTTGCCCTTCTGTGCTGCTAATACATCTGCCTATCTCAGATAACACRCTGCTTGGGGCGAATATCAGCTTCTGACAAATGTGGGTCAACATCGTACGCCTTGAACCTTCTAGATGGGTTTGCACCAAAAAATGCAATAGTAAGGATAAGAATACATCCTCTTGCCTTGTGGTTTTCACCATGSTTTGTTCGCTTTGTACCAATACTTTCTGCTGTGGCATGTTAGCTCTTGGAGGGTCAGGAAGTATACCAGCCGCTTTCCCTAGTCACAACAAGCAACAGAATAAGATCAAGTCCAGCAATCAATATGACTTTGCGTCATCAGAGAGAGAAGCAGTCTAATAGGTCAGGACAAAGGTTCACTGATAAGGACATGTTGTGCCATGGGCCTGTGTGTCTTGGCTTTTTCAGGGATATCCCTGTAAGCCAGGAATGTCTTCTAGGAGGTTTGAAATGTTTCAGTTTTCATTTCACCACAATTTATTTTTAAATCACAACACAATGTTTGTTCAGTACATATTGCAGCTCCTTCTTTGCCCTGTGTTTAGCAGGAACAAACAGCCTGGAAGAAGGATTGCTCACTGTGATCGGATGAGTCAGATGACTGTAAACTCCATTGGAGCTGTGCTATCATCTTGTTCTGCGCTTCAGAAATTCTACTTAAAACGTGAAACTCCTGGAAAAGTTCTGCTACAAGAAACACACCTCTGTTTCTGTGCAGGGAGTAGCTTCCTTCGGAAATGCAAACACTGAATCCACACTTGTTCTATGATGTCTTTCATGTAAGAAGTTTGTGACACTTTAATGTGTCACCAGGAATGAGTCTCTGGTTTTGATTTTCAAAGCAAGGTTAGCACTCTATTGGTATGCTAATGATTTGCCTCCCTCTCTGTTTTTGTCTTTATATGCAGAAGTTGGAGAGGGCTACATGGGTGAATATTAGTGTTTTTCATCAAACTATAACCTAAAACTTTATTCAAACCACTGCAAACAGACTCTAGGTCACCAATTAAATGCAACTAACTTGGAAACGTCATGCTACATCTATTTAAAACAGTCCAAACTCCAGGCTTGAATTAAGACCTGGGCATTCCTGAAAACACAGGATTAAATKGAAAGCTCGTATTTCCTTTGAAAATATATATAAAAAAGCTTTTTCTGTCTAACTGCATAGAAAGACCATGCCCCTGAGCTAAACAGAAGAGATGCAACTGCTTCTTTTGGGCCCCCCACTCTGAGGAGTTGGTTCAGTGCTTCAATTTGCCTGGTAGTAAAGATGGTCAGAGGTTTCTATCCCTAAGCATTGGGTCCTGCCCCTATGCKGCCATTCACCGTGTTTCAGTTTTGCTACTGTAGTTGTCTCCCAAGCTTCACTGTGATTTGAATCACTGGGTGAATGATAAAAAGCCACAAAATTTACTTTCCTTTCAGAAGGACTTTTTTTTTTTTTTTTTAAACCAAACCATTTCAATGCACTGGTTCTCTATGTGACCTTGTCCCCAGATGTAGTGGCACTGCTAGGGGTAGGTGGGAGGAGAAAGGACGCACTGTGGAGCAGTGTCAGGAGCTTGAGCTTTGCAAGCCAGCTTTGCGGCTGCTGAAAACGTGTCATTGATCTGCCTCCTAAACAGCAGGAAACTGCAGCATGGGATTGGGAACAAGGAGCCAGGCATGGGAGAGGCAGGGAACTTTTGGTCAGCCTTGTTTCTGAAGAAAAATGACCTAGGTCCTAAGATAAAGGCTCTCAATGGTGTGAGCTGCCCACTTACCTCAGTGAGGTGTCACCTCCAAGGATTTAGCCTCAGCAGGTTCACGGATGACAGCAAATTGGGTGGAGTGGTCAACATCCCAGAGGGCTGKGCTGCCATTCAGAGAGACCTGGACAGGCTGGAGAGTTGGGCAGAGAGGAACCTCATGAGGTTCAACAAAGGCAAGTGCAGGGTCCTGCACTTGGGGAGGAATAATCCCAGGCACCAGTTCAGATTAGGGATTGACTTGCTAGAAAGCAGCTCTGTGGAGAGAGATTTGGGAGCTCTGGTCCACAAGAAATTACCCGTGAGGCAGCAATGGGCCCTCATGGCCAAGAAGGCCAATGGGATCCTGGTCTGYATCAGGAGGAGCGTTGCCAGCAGGTTGAGGGAGGTGATCTTGCCCTTCTACTCAGCTCTTGTGAGGCTGCACCTGGAGTATTGGGTGCAGTTGTGGGCTCCCCAGGACAAGAGAGACGTGGAGCTCCTAGAGAGGGTTCAGCGTAGAGCAATGAAAATGATTAAGGGACTGAAGCATCTATTGTATGAGGAAAGACTAAGCGAGCTGGACCTGTTTGGCCTTGAGAAGGGAAGATTGAGAGGGGATCTGATCAATGTGTACAAGTATCTGAGTGGAGAATGTAAAGAGGATGGGGCCGAACTTTTCTCTGTGGTGGGCAGCAATAGAACAAGGAGTAATGGGTACAAGTTGAAGCACAGGAAGTTCCATCTCCATGTGAGGAAGAACTTCTTCACTGTGAGGGTGACAGAGCCCTGGAACAGGCTGCCCAGAGAGGCTGTGGAGTCTCCTGCTTTGMAGATATTCAAAACTCACCTGGATGCYACCCTGTGCCACGTGCTCTAGGGGTCCCTGCTTGAGCAGGGGGGTTGGACTAGATGATCTCTAGAGGGCCCTTCCAACCTCAACYGTTCTGTAATTCTGTGACTTTTGACAGGAGACTCAAGCAGGCACTCGTGCGGTAAGGGGTGTGGGGCAAAAGGAATGCACAGCAGACAGTTCAGCTCCTGGCAAAGATTGGGACTTAGTGCCTTGGGAGCCTTAATTTGGAGCCATATATACCACTAGAAATAAATACTTGAGATGACATTTTTTTCATTGAATTCCCCTAATGTGTTTGGCTTACAGTCCAGTTCTCCTGAAATGTGCCTTAGGGACTTCTCATGGTCAATGGTACTCAGGGCCTCATTTGTATTTCCCTGAGGATCCTTCCCGTTGCCTGGACCTCTTAGCAGCCTACACCATGCTTTTGGGGCAGTAGGATGGGAGATACGTGGTGGGAGTCCATTAATCACCACCCCCACTTCCACCATGATGCTTCCAGTCCATGAAAATCCCCTGTCTCAGGGCAGCATTCCCTGGCCTTGCTTAGCTTTCCAGGATCACAGTTTAAACCTGGCGTGCCTGGGGACTGTAGAAGGATGTCATTCTGTGGATTAGAGGTATTTTTCCTTCCAAATAAGTGAAGGGAGTTGCATTACCTCTGTATATGGAATGAGGATAGTGCTTGCGTTGGAGAGCATAATCCCCAGCCATGGCAATGTGTGAGCTGCCAGGAGTCAATTGGCTCCCATTGTGCTCTTGGAGCCTGAGAGACCAGGCCAACCAGCACACCAATTTCATACCAAGCCAGTAGAGGTCACAGTGTGTCCAACAATTTCCCCATGCCCTCCTCCCCGCCCCGCCTGTCTTAACAATTGAAATAATTCACTGATTGATTGGTATTAAACCCTCTTCCTACTGAACAGCTAGAGCAAGTCCAACAAGGGCAGCCTACTGGCTGCTGGCTGCTTTCCTGGAAGGAAAAATTAGCTGCGAACACTCTGGCGAGTTGGGCCTTGGCCTGATCAAGACTCTCGTCCCCAGCATGTGCTCCCATTGCAGCCAGCGTACGATATCTTGGTGGTAAAGTCAGTCATGAGGGTGTGGGCATGTTTTTAYGCTGCCATTCCACAAAGGGAAAACACTAGACGTGTGAGTGTGTTGGGCTCCCTAATCTTCTCAGACCTCTCACCTTCATCCTCCCCATGCCAAGTTTATTGCCTGCCTGGAGGACGTGCCTGCTGCCCTAAGGTGATATGGCTTGTGGGGCAGTTAGGTTCACGTCTGCGTAATTCACGTACCAGTCACTGCTCTAGGAAAATTGCCTGAGCCTTTCTACCCATAATCTGAGTGGATCACTGTTGTTGTGGGCTCTCCTGGGGTCTTCCACAAGAGCTTGCACATTCCCCCAGGAAGAAAACGTGCTGAACAGGCAGGCAGCCTTAAAGTCAAGCAGTCCATGAATTACAGCTCCATGAAGAGACTAGCACATTGCAAATGCCAAACTGAATTTGTGTCTCTTTATACGTAGATATTTGGGAGTCCCTTTCTCCATCTTGGGCAAGGAAGGTACTGAAGGCAAAAATTGTGTTTTCCTGAAGTAGATATAGGTGGCGAGCCCTACACTGAGGGCATGATCAGTACAGAATCCAGCTGTGGCTGGCTGGTGTTTCTCGTCGACAACTGGACCTCTTGCCATGGTGCAGCCCTCAGTGGCACTTTTCTGGTGCAATGTCTTGATGGCTTTGGAGCTCCTCATGGCTATAATGTGTCGCACTGCCTGGTGAACTGGCAYAGCAGTGTCTGAGTGGCCAAGCTCTGGTTTCAAAAGCAGGAGATGGCTGTCATGTGGTGAAGTGGGACAGTGAAGCGTATTAGGTGCTTCATGAAGGTCGCTGCCACTGGAGGGGGACAAAGCACCTTGTTGCACAGGTAGGTCCCCCTACTGCTCCCTGGAGAAGACCCTCCCACGCTGTAGGGCTTTCACCCAGTTCTGCCTGGTGGATGGGCCACTGCTTGTAATGCCCCACCCTTGAGTGGGTCATCGTGAGATGGTGCTTTTAGCGGAGGAGGGGAGCCATTTGCCAAGATGAGAGCATTTCACACAGTAGAAACAAATTCACTGACAGTTGAGCACTGCTCAGCCTGGCTCCATGGGTGTCCCAACCCATCTGGGAAGGGGAGTTGAGCAGGAGGCCAAAGAAAGGGTGGAAGCCCAGGGCTTTCTGGAGATGGGCATAGAAAGAGAGCTCTGTGAATTCAGGTACTGCCCCAAACCTTCTTGGGGTTTCAGATGTGCTCCTGGTGTTCTCTGATTTCCAGTTGCTTCAGGTAGGCCGTTCACATTGCCTCTGGGCCTTGGGCAGCCACTCACCATTGTTTCTATTAGCCTACAGCTTTAACTGCTCTAGCAGGGTTGTGTTTTGCAGTCTCTGGGCCCAGGCCTCTCTGCAGATGCTTTCTGCAGGTCAAGCATGGAGGAGAGGTAGGTGAGGTGGGCACGGCAAGACTTGCTACTGCACCAGACTAGCCAAGATCACCTCTGCTRTCTTGCCCAGCATAGTGGCAGCGAGGCGGGCGTCAAGCCCACGTGCTCTGCAAAAGCTTTTGGGAAGGCTTGCTTGGCATGGTTTCCTGCGAAAGCCRTCCTGATGTGCTGCCCTGAGGGCTCTGCGGCAGTGGGTTTCTCCAAGTAAAAGTAGTCTCTGTTCCCAGCAAGGAGGGGAGGCCGCGTGAGCGGCTCACGCCTCTATAAGTCACTGGGCTCTAGCTCTGCTTTTGTGCCGCATTTCCGTCTGGTGCCAATGGCAACTGAGTCCTGCTTGGCAGCCCCCCCCCCCCCAACATGTTGATGGCGGCTAGAAAAGGCTGTTCCCACGCCAGGGCACCCCAAAGAGCAGACACCTCTCCCTCAAGTAGCTTGTGGTGGCTGAGGAGGCCTGATGGATGAATGAAGCCCAGATTTGGCACGCTGTCCGATTGCAGGCAGCGTTGTGCAACAGTGGGTGATGCAATTGAACTTTACATAACCTGACGCAACACCTATGGAGTTGAAAGCTGCAGATCCCGGATCGTTATTGTATGGTGTGCATACCTCCCCTGCGTATGCATGGATGAGGTCAGCCAATGGGAGTGGGCAGTAGCACTGCTGCAGGCAGCTCCAGCTTTCTCCTTGGGTTCGAAAGCACTCGAAACCAACAAATAGCTGTGTCTAGTGAAGGGTGAAAGACCAAAACCAGAAAGGAGAGCCAGACATATTGCAAACAGTGATTGTAGAAATGTCATCCATGCAAGTCGGCCAGTATCTGTCATTCCCCACATACAGCTAATTCAGTCCAAAGCTTCTTTCGTCACTCCTGCCCCAAGACCCTGCTAGTCCAGGCCTGGGCCCCCAGCCCTGCCCCTCACTTCTGCCCCACAAACTCCCCGAAGGCTCACAGAGCTGAACTTACAAACCTCCATCCTCATTTGCAGCCTCTCTCCCCCAGACATTCTTGAGTTTTTAACTCAGTCATGGTAAATCACGGTTTTGAGCTCAGTGTTGTGTGCTAGACAGTCTGTCTTACAAATATGTAGAGCTGATGCTTAGCTTGGTGTCTTTGGAAAGCCAGAACACCCCTTTCCTGGGGTAGGACACTGATGTTGCTTAATAGGGTACACTGTAAGATACCACATTAAAACTACCCATGACCTGATGCTTGCTGTCGCCCATTCTGAACTTTAGGCTCGAAACAATTCTTCATCTCTTCTTTTACATTTACCACACTTACGCTAAAAGAAAACAGCCAGAGGTTGCTGGCCTGTTGTTTTCTGTATAATTAGTGAGGGTTTGCAGCTGTTGGGAGGTTTGGTGCCTGTGCAGTGCTGAAGCAGGACCGAGAGAAYGTGGAGCATGTCAAGGAGCAAGGAAGCTCCTGAGGCGCCTGTCCCCATGATCACTCTTCTCCGCACTGGCGGGACCTGGCAGTGTCCCACTGCCATAGCACGGAGCCATCCAAGAGAGCTCCTCCACCAACAGCAGCAATTTCCTGGCACTTTGGCATCTCTGTCCCTGCCATGCCGGCCTGGCCCCTGATGGGACACTCTTTATATGCAGGTAAAAGAAAGCAGCAGGGCTGGGAGGTGGCCAGACCTTCTTTCGGCATTAGGTTCTGGCTGGCATGACTCCAGAGAGTATCTGTCTTTTCCTTCCCCCTGCAGAGAAAGCTAATCCTGGGCAGTGCCAGTGCTGCCAAGTCTGCATGGAAAATGCCACTAGCAGGAGCCACGCAGCAGCTCCTGAAACCCGGCTGGGAGGGGACTGTGACACCAGCTGGTATCCCCTTTCTGACGTGACTCTTACCTGTGACTCACTGCTGCCTCAGTACCTTTCCAACCAAGCTGTTCCGCTGGCAGCCACGGTTTGGGTGTCTCTCTTGGGAGAGGTGAAGCCTCTTGCTCTGAGGCTTTTGAAGCCAGGCCCTAATGATGTAACGTTGCAGGTGAATTTCCACAGCTCTGCCAGAATGCACGGCAGCGCTGGAAGGGAGATGTGACAAATGCCCTTCTCTACTGTGGTGCCTGAGATGCATGTGTGGATGGATGGACCAGCATCCCCTCTCCTCTAACATATATGCGGCAATTTCTTCTCTCCCCATCATGTCCTCCAGAAATTATACAGAGAAGACATTTTCTTTCCGTATGATACCTGGTGAATGTGAGCAGAGTCAGTGGTTGCAGAACAGGCAAGCAGTGGGGCACCCCGTGGGTGTCCGGTGGAGCAGGGAGAGATCCACTCATGGCACACAGAATATGAGGCACTCACATACGCATACCCTGGCAGGGGTCTGCTGTGAGTCTCCCTTACTGCTGGGCTTGGGAAGGAAGATTTGACGTAGGGCTGCAGCACTAGGAGCCTTCAAGTGAGTGGTAGCAAGGGCATAGCAAGGAAATAAAAGCGATAATTGAAGGTGGTAGAAGGGGCAAGGAGGTGCCCATGAGGCTTGTTATGAAAGAAGAGGGAGCTCAGTCTTGTTGGGCCTGTGGTCTCCTCCTCAAGCCTTTAGGAAAGGATGGTGGAGCAAAGCCCCAGCGAGGCCCCATGGGAGGCAGGGACCACAGGCGAAGGGCTCTGGCTGCACGGATGAGCATCCGGGATGGTGTCCAGTTTCACCAGGTGGTCACCTCATTGATATGGTGCTGGAAGAAGACTGGGGCCAACCCCAAGATGAGGTGGGTCAGGACTAGGACAGATGCTAGGGATGCTAGGGCTAGGGAGTGGGAGAGCGGAGATGTGAACCAGGCCTGGGCAGTTTAGGAACCTGCGCCAGGGAGCAAAGCCATCACATTGCATCACATTATGAAGGAGAGAGGAGAAAGGAGGCTCAAGGCAGAGACTTGGGAGCGAGGAGACGGACACAGGCCGTGGTGTGAGCTATCTGTGTGCCATGGTGAGGCCTCAGCACCTCCAGCTATGTACACACAACATCTCTGCTGTTCAAACTCCACCCAGAGAAGATTCACCCTTGCATGAAAGCAGCAGGTGACGTCGAGATCACGAGGTGCCTGAGATCAGCTTACAGATATTCTGGGAACATCCATAATCACGCTGCTCTTTACATCTCTAATGCAAACAGCCTCCAGGGAGCAGATAAATGGTTAGGATCACAGGCGGAGGTGCTAAGGGAGAAAGCAACGTTTGCTCCACAATCATGGCTAAGTCACAGTAGGAGAAGCTGCTGTATATACTCAGTAAGTGCTCTTCTGTGACCATGTGGTCCTTAATATTATATCTAAGAAGGAAAAAAAAAAAGAAGAAAAAATCCCTCCCAAAACCTGAAGAAGTGATGATCAGGATGAGATTATAATCCAAGAATGCAGTGACTGTGAAAACCTAGTAAAAGACTACAGAGGAAACCACAGACTAGCCACTTTCTGTTAAACCAATTGGTGAAATGCTTGTCAAGATTGTGGAAATTTTCCCAAATCCTCTCTCCGTAAACACACTCATGGAATCATTGCATTAGCTCTCTTGAATAATGCAATAAAAAGGAAAATGAAAGAATTTCTAAATATGCTGGGGGAGAGAAGGGGGAAGGGAACTACTAGTGTATTGCCAGCTTGGAGAGAGTTTAAGTGCTGTGTCAAGGGAGCGGTTAGAATGTGGTATGCAAAATGAAGCAATCCAAGAACAGTTATTAACTAAGGCTGATTTGTCCTTAAAACGTGCTCTAGGAACTGCTGTGTCAAAGGATACAGCTACTGCAGAAGACAGGGAGTTGCAACAGCATCAAACGGCCTGAAACAAAAGATTCATTGTTCCCCCTTTGGACAAAGTGGCTAACGTCTTTCAGGAGAACACGAGAACCTAAAATATTAATGAGAGAAAGTTTTGCTCAAAAGGGAAATACAATTTTGAATTCTACGATGCTCCTGAAGTCCCATCTGTGTGACAGCTTGTGTATGGGCAGAAGCACAACATAGAGAGGTTCTGGGACCCAATCCCAGGTTATTGAGGGAGGATGTGGTGCCAGTGGTGAGGAGAAAAGAGAGGGCCGTTTGTTCGCTCCTGGTTTCCAAATCATCATTAACACAGATTGGTATCCCTTGCCTGGGCTTGACTGAGCAAGGCCTATCAGCTGGATGGGGATGCTGGATAATGACAAAAAAATTGTCTGTAATAATACTACCAGATCTTACTCCAGCATAACAGGCTAGCACTAGGGTAATTTCCACCCCCTTGTTCTGCAGGAGGGCAATGGGCCAGCTATTGCAAAGCATTTCTAACATTCATAGCTGTACAGACAACGTGTGGGTAAGGAAAGGTGAGAGTGAGGGCTGTCTGCAAAGGTACTGATGAGGCTGCTAAGAAGAGTTGAAAAGCAAATGAGGGAAAAGTGAGTTTTCCAAAGATTCGGCTGTGAGGCTCACATATGACTTTTGTAAATCACAAGGAACGCCTGAGGCTATTCTCAAGGCACCTCAACCACAAGAAATGTCACAATTATCTTCCTTTCTGAGGACAGGCAGTTATTACCAAGGGGTCTTGCCCAACATATCAACACTATTGCACTCCCTAAATAGACCAGTGCACAAAGGACAGAAGTAACGTTGGTCCGCATGATGTACCAAGATTCCTGATGAAGCAAAGAACCTCATTTTATCAGAAAGAGAAACTGATTGTAAAATTRGCTTGCAGCACTTCCCCATGGGCTTGAAACGCTTACGCTGAAAGCCAGCCATGAGGATACAGCTCTGCAAAGAACCACACTCCTGGCCCTCTGACATGGTGCACAGCACCGGGAGGAAAGCTCCAAGCATATCCTTGGGAGGTCAGCAGTTTAACCACAGCTTATCTCAAGAGGAAACAATTTACTCTGGTTACAAATCATCAGACACTAGCTCCAGTTTTAGCAGTTACATCCCAGTTACGGAGCCGGAAGGCCTCCCGGGGTAGTCCCTGTCATGCTGCTCTGGTAGGAATACGTAGTGACTGGTACTGCAAGTACCTGATAAGTGACGGGTTCCCTGGTGCAGTGCGAAACTGAGAGCCAGGCCTGGCTCAGGTCTCGGATAATATGACGACTAGACAAGCTTAAGCACCCAATCTCTTCGAGGCTTCCTAGCTGTAAAAAGAGTAATGAAATACACATCCAGGTTGCCTAATGTGTGGCACCAGAACTGTTACTATAATAAATCTCAGGTCTAGAGTACTCCAAGAATTACATGATAACCCTTTGGGAATAGTAACTATGAAAGTCCTGGCGAGAAATTTAGTCCAGTGGCCAGACACTGATACACAAATAGGAGGAATGACAAAACAATGTCAAGGGTATTAATAAAGYTAGTCGGGAAATTGTCCATCAGAATAATTCTCCAATGGAAAATGCTCTTTTCACGAACTCAGCATTTTTTGTAAGAAAATTGCGCTTTTCTATTGGGAAAGCTGAACTGAAGTTTCCTTGGCTTCTTTTTTACAAGGAGAAAATACAATTGCTGAGAGCGAGCAGGGGTTCCTTTCTGTGCAGCCTGCCCCGCAGGCTCAGAGACCAGAGACGGAGCTGAGCAGTCAGAGGTGTGCGAAGGCTGGGAAATGGGAGCTGCTCCACGAAGCCTCAGACTGCTCACCCGCAACAGAAGTCAGAAGAGTCCCTACCAGAGGGGCAGCCAGCAAACCAAAAGGCTTCTTTTTCTTCATATGAAACATGATTTTTTKGTGGAATTCTAACAAAAACAGTGGGTTTGATTTTTCAGTCCAATATTTTCCTTAAAAAGCAACTCAGTTACTATTGTTTTCTTTCTTGCTGGAAGGGATTTCTGTTTCGCAGGCAGCTCTGGGTATCAGCGAACATTACACTTGCTTCAGTGTTCTCCTTTGTATTCTCAGGAATGGCCAGCTGCTCTAGGAGAGCAAATCTAGACAGAACTGGGCCTTTTATGGGACATATGTTTTTGATTGCAGGAAGTGCCCCTTGTAAATGGCCTAAAGTGCTGTGTATGAATGCTACTAATTTAACACAGACCGGGAAAGTGTTAAGATTAGTATTTTCAAGGACAGGAATTCCTAAATGGATTGCAAGTGGTGAAACATCTCTTTTTTGATGTCCACAAATGTGTGCTTTTATCTAGCAAAATAGTATCAGTCCTGTCACATCTACTCCTTGCTGTTGTGCCATAAGAGCAATGGGAAGATTTGTTTAAAACATCCAACTTGGTGATTCAATATAGAAATTTATTTTAAGTTAGCTTACARCAAAAATCTCCTTTTGGCCAAGGAAGGACATGTTAATACAGATCTTGACTGCAGTCATCCACAGAGTTGGGACACAATTTTTTCTTGCTTGGACTTGCTAACACCTGATCTCCAGAGGGGTGTTTGTTTGAAAGTGATACGATCAAATGGCCCCACATACTCATGCATGACTATGCTGCCTTCAGATAGGAAATAACATCTGTGCAAGGGGTAACTGTGAAAGCCTGGGGAAATCTTAAGCTGATGATATGACAGTCTGCTCCTCTGTCTTGTCAGACRGAAATGGCACTGGGAACTTGGGAATCACTGGAATAATGAAATAAATGAATTAGGCCCTTTTGATAACAGCAATAATCCTTCACCTTTATGGAGAGATTTGTGACACTGAATGGTGAGGGAGATATTTACAAGTGTTGGTTGGAATCTCTTGGTGCTTCAGTTTCTTGGTCAGTAAAAGAGGAATGTCTTCGACGCCCAGATGTGAAGTCTAACTAGTGTTTGTCAGGAAGGACATTGGCCTTCTCTTCTGGAGTGCATTACGGAGGCGTTCTGTATTGCGAGGAAGTGTTTGCTGGATGCATGCTCTATCACACGCACATCCTGGTTTTCAAAAGTGCTAATTTTTTTTCTGGAGCTGTGAGCCTGGCAACCAGACCTCAAGTATGAATGATACTCACGCATAGAAGTGGTCTAATGACTTAGTTGTGCTGTTCTGCACAGCTTGATGGCAAGGTCAGCTTCTTCAGTGCCCTCTCTGTGCTTTTGTGACAATATTTGTCCTGATTTAGTTCTTTGTGGGGATCTTTTATTGACTTTATTTCAAGGCTTTCAGAATCTCTCTTTCTTTGTCATTTGGGATTTGTTTCTTTCAGCAGCTGGTCATGGGGTGCTGATAATGAACTCCAAGTACTGTCCCCAAGCAGCATAAAGGAGGTTTGCTCTTACTTGGCTGACTTTCAGTTCTTTCCCGCTCTCCTACAGCGCCTGCAGACTCCCAGAGCCCCTTTTGTCTGARCTGTGGGATGGCTCGTCTCTTCCAGGGCCATGCAGCCATTCCTCCACCTCTTTTTCCCCTTGCTGAGCTTTCACCGTTTGGAGGTTCACCGCTAGACCTAAATCTGGAGAGATTCRTCACATTTCTAACAGCTGGGGATCAGCACAGCCGCTGCAGGTGACGYTGGACGTGCAGGGTCAGCCTGCATTTAATACTGTTCTTATCCCAGGCTCCAAAGCACCTTCCAGCAGTTAGTGAAGAGAGGTGACTAATACCAGGCCTCTGCTTCCTAGGAAGAAGTTTTGCTTGTTAATGATAGAGCGGTGTCTTCTTTGGGATTAGGCCCCATTCTGGAGAAGAAACATCACAAGAAAAAAGGATTTGTGGTGATGGGTCCTCAGTCACAGAAGAGACTGTCCTTAAAAATGGCAATTCCTATCACAGTGGAGATGCCCAGGGTGTCTCCAGGAAGCGGTCATGTATGTGATCTAATCTCATAGAGGGCCCTGATACCTGTTACATCCAGTACATGCTGCATCCTCAGGAGCATATCCTTGGGAATTCACTTGCGCAAAAGTACTGAGATACACTTGTATGTATTTCTGAGTCATGTCCTGTCAGCACTTCCTGCACCAGACATATGTGTGGGCTAGACAAATAAATAAAAAAAAAAAGAGTAAAAAAATGGCATTCAGTCGAAATGATCTCAGTGATCATTAAATGTTACAAATTCAACAAACAATCTTAGCACAACATTCACATAAAGTGTATGACTCTCCACTCTCTCCCTGGCTGTACTGCTTCTTAGCTAGGAGAGCATGACTGCTTYGGGGCACCGTGGCCCTCTTTCTGTTGGGAAGTGCTGGATAGAGGTCTCTAGCTGCTTGGAAAGGAAACTGTCTCCCTTCTTCTTCCCATTCCTCAAGATCTTGGTCGGACACAGGCAGCAGTTGATGCACAAGCGCTGTGACAGATGAATAATTAATTGGCAGGATTGCTGAATTTGCCTGCAGCAGGGACCAGATGAGAGGATGCCAGGGTTCTGGACTTGATGAAGAAAATTTGCAGTATTGAGTTTTGGATCCCACTTGGTGGTATTGCCAACATGGTCTGAAAAGCGATCTGATTTAAGTTTGTTGCTGTGCACTAATTAATCCCAGTTACTCAATAAATCCTTTTTCAAGATTGCCTGTATGAACCCATCAGCATTTTTTCTTCTTTTGATTAATTTAAAAAGAATGTGCAATAAAATTCAAATGCTTTCTAGTTTTCTGCTTTTCCCTTCTTTTTTTCCCAGTCCATCAGAGACTGGCTGCTGCCAGAGGCGAGATATTGGGTGGGGTGTCACTGCAGAAATCCCTCCAAGGYCTGCCTGACATGTCTCATGCACATGTTCTGGCCTTAAGGAAATACCAGATTTGGGGACAGGAATGTATGCTCATCGAAATCAGYTTAGAAGGAACATTTTTTCAGTCTTCTGTAGTGCATGATGCGGTCTGCTTTGCCAGGACCTCCAGCCTATGTTCCTGCRGGCTGCAGTGGGGCACAATGTGGGAGATGGCGCAGGTGGGGCTGAATGTTCTTGTGGCTCCTATGGAGCAGCTCGTAATTGCAGGGACTGGCACAGCTGGCCTGGGTGGTACTACCCAATGCAGTACTCATGGAGGTGAATAGCTGCCTGCTTCTYCCCTCTGACAGTTTAGGGTGTCTTTTGTTTTGCTTTCAAACCTGCCTGTGTTGCATGCAGGTTTGGTGTCTCCTCCACTGGCAGCGTCCCGTTGTCCTCTAGAGATGCCACCTCCAGGCTTTGCGCCCTGGGWCTCTTCTTTGCTGTAGGACTCTTTGCCTGCCTTTGGGCTGGGGCAGGTCAGGGGAAGTGATTAACTCCCGCGTCCTGGGCCTCTCTGAATGTGTCATTCCCTGATAGCCCTGCAGCGGCACAGCCGAGCGCGCTGCTGGCAAGGTGAAGGGTTTTCCTCCTGGGAAATTTTTCAGAAAGGAGCAAGATCTCTGTCGTGGCAGGTAGAGCCCCTCCCCGGCCTCCTGCAAAAACAGGCCGGTGTGTGTGTGCCTATGAATCACGCTGAGCACATTCAGAGACAGAGAAACGTATCATGTGAACAGGGGGTGCAAGAGCTAAAGCAGGAGAGTTTCAGGGACTGGCTGCACAAGTGGTCAGGAATGAGACAGCTCCRTGGTCATTAGAGGCCTCGTACACCCAGAAGGCTGAATTCGATATCAGCGGGCAGACCAGCTACATAGGCTACAAACTGAGGCTTTGGACGAAGATCCTCAGTGCAGCCGGCGTGCTGCCGCCTTCCCCTCTGCTCCCTGCCCAGGGAGCGGGGCGGGTGCCCGGCAGGATCCGCACAGCGACCTCCTGCCGCTCCTAGCGCGTCTCCGCGCTCCCACCGCCGGGTTTGCAGCCTGTGCTACCCCCTGAGGAGGGTTTTTTTATAGCTAAACCACACAGTGACCTCTAAGCCTCAGCATTAATGGAGTGAGGCTGTTCCAGGGAGCCTTCATTTAACGAACATCTCCGCTCCTCTTTTCTTATTTTGTTTTTCCTRTTTCAGAGAGAAGGTTAATTATTTGAATAGCAGCATATGCTTGGGATGGCTGCTGGCGTCAGTAAGCAAACCCTCCCTAGATCGTGCCCCTGCTTACAGTACGCACTTTAGGACAGGGACTTATTTATTTTTTAATGCAACATTGACTAGTGGAAACCTGCTGAAATCTTTACAGCCCCCTGCTCCCAGAAGGTTTATGTAATAATTACTTCATCTCTGTAGCTCTTGGTAACTATGTTAGGTGTCAACACATCATGGATGGTTTGCCTGCTGCTCATGCCAGGGAAACCCAGGGTAGAAATAAGGCGCAAGCTGTGTAACTCTGAGGGCAATTCTTCACTGGGGCAATCTGTTGTGGGAGACGGTGGCTTCTCTGCTTGTTGATGTCTTTGAATTTAAACTGGACACCCTTCTGGAAGCTCCACCTCGCTAGCTGCAAATAATTGTGATCAGTAAGTGCTGAGATTCCGTTTCAAACTTACTTTACGCAGGAGGTACGAATCCACTTTGGCCTGACCATCTCAATCTAGGCTTTGGCCCACAGCTAACAYGGGGGCATGTGATGCTTTGGCGAGAGCTATGCTTTGCTTGCTGGTGCTGGGGTAACCTCGCAGCCGCTCCTCCCAGGCAGCAACGCTTTGCCCCCCAAAAACACGGGCATCGATACTGGCTCCGTGGGAGCACAGCCCAGGCGGGAGTGCAGCTGAGCTGCAGTTTGCTCTATGAGTACGAACTGAAGTCCAGCACATCTGGCTCTATCCGTAACCCCACTAAGTAGTTTGTTCCTTTATCCTCCCAGACTCTTCTTAAGTCTCCCTTGCAGTCTAGGTCCTGTAAGTATGAGGAGACATGGCTCTCCGCAGGGATTCCTCGGCAATACCAGCACTGACAGCTGGGCAACAGCTGGATGCAGATGATTGCCAGTATTAATAAAGGAGGCTATATGATGGATTTCCTTATGTAGGGGTCATGAAACAAGCAGTACTTGAGGAAACCATGCATTTTCCAGGAGCAAATGCAGCACAAAACCGTGTCTTGTTCAGGAGGAGTTTTCCAGAAGCTCCTCATGAGTCCACAGTGGGTACTTCTCTGCATGCAGTTTACAGCTAATCCCATGTGGAACAGCTTCAGAAACCCATGGGATAAGAGCAGCCTCTCTGGCACCTCTGACCACCCAGCTTATTGCAAGGAATAGATGGGTGTGGAGAAAGCTTCCTGAAGGATTTTGCCATACATTTGGGAGACTCAGGGACAGACTGGCGAGGCTCCCACTCTTTGTATTTACAAGCAGAGACCTATGAATGTTCAGAATGGGAAAGTTTGCCCAGGTCTCTCTACTTAGAGAAGTCAGAATTTAACGGAAGGGGATGCACCCTCTTGCAAATCCCCTTCTCTCTGCTCCTTGCCATCCCCTCTTCTCTTTCCTTTGGGTGTCCCTGTCCACTGCCACGTGTGGCTTCTCGCCTCTCGTCCCTCCCCAGCCCGGCTGCGAGCTGCCGCCTTCGTTCCCGGCACCGTGGAGGCCGGTGCTGGTGCAGAGGTGACGAGGCAGCTGGGGAGCTGGCGGCCTTCCCCTGCTGCCCGAGAGCGAGGGAGGGCGAGTCGCTGACCTCCCGGCAGGAGTGACACAGGAAACCCGTAATTACATGCTTGTGACAGCAACGCTGTATCATCTTAATCACGCTGCTGCCGTGACAGAGATGCTGCCTTCGGGGGTTAAGCAAGGCAAACAAACTGAAGCGGCACCAGCAGCAGCGGTGGCCCTGCCAGGCCATCACCCGGCGCGTCCCGGTGCTGCAGCCCTCAGCGCGAGGCGCCGGCTGGCCGGGCTGCGGCGAGGTGGCCTCAAGGCTCAGCCTACGGCCTCATCCCAGTAGACCCTGCTGGCTCCATCGCTTAACGCGGGCCGGTCTGAGTGCTCTCCTGCTCCCGGTGGCTCCCAAACACAGGGCACTAGTGGCTGACCTCTCCGCCACCGCTCTGAGGTTAGCCGGCTTTTYAACTCTTGTGCCAAACAGGGCTAAGCTGAGCTACGAAGGAGGCAAGAGATTTATACAAAACTATGCAGCGACTCGGCTGCAAAGGTGCAAAAGCAAGTAGTAATCCTGCTTCCAGACCCTGGTGTCCTCACCGTTGTTCTGCTCAGCCCTTCTTGGCTTTGGTGGGGTTTGTATTATGCCTCTTCCACTMTGCTGGCTGCTTTTTATTTTTTTTTCCCCTCTGGTGATCATTAAACATCTCTAGTTCTGCAATATGTACTTCATGGGAGCAATTTCCCATCCTCATCTCCATAATGAAGTGACGCCAATTCTAATCCYCATCCTCACCTACTGGGAAAAGTCTAGGCATCCCTTTCGAGGATAAACTTTACGTGGCACTGACCCATCCTTCAGGGCAAATACAAAGCAGCAACATCGAGCTCACACTGCTCTTCCGCTACTTGGAGCAGAGCCACAGGACTTTCTCTCCCTCTCAAAAACTTTCCCCATTTTCATGACTCAAAAATTTTRACCAGCTCATTTGTCAGCTGGAGAAACAAAACAACTCCCCCTCTTTCCTTTAGTTTTTATTTTCCATATTGGAAGCTTAGTCCTTTGTCGAGATGTGCAGCTCTCCCAGCATATCGTCCCCTCTCGCCCAAGCTCCCCTCAGCCGTGGGCGACGATCCTCGCTGGTCCTCGTGCTGTTACTCCAGCACCATTCCCCTTGCCCCCGCAGGGGAACGCAGCCCCATGGCATGGCCGTGCCACGAAAGGACCCAGCACAGCTCCCAAGGAGGAACAACCCCGTTCAAAACAGGACAGCTCAGTCCTGGGGTGACGCAGGGTGACGGCTGCCTTGGCAAAATGCACTTGAGAGACGTGCTTTGGGCTAACCGGGCTTCACGTGCTCCTCCTGGATTCGAACACTGGGCCAGGGTGGTCCCAGTGCCAAGGTGGGGAGCAGCAGCCGTGCTGGGCCGCGTCAGGTGCAGCTGTACCAGCCTCTGCAGGGCTCCTGGGGCCCTCCGCAGCGCTCCGGCCGTGGGCGCTAGCGGTGTCCCTGCGTCTGAAGTGCGGGAGCAGCAGTGCTGGGGATGGAGTTTCCAGCCAGATTGCACCATCAAGGCGGGTTTGGGGGTACCCAGTGCCTGCCCCCTCTGAGTGCGAGAGGACAGAGCAAGCGGCTCGGGGCTCCAGCCAGCGCCTAATCCAATGTACGGCTGAGAGGATCAAGACATAGAAAGGTTGCTCGCTTTAAATCCTTTTGAAGTCCGTTCCAACTCCTTTGCTGGGAATTCACTGGCCGGGGTGCCAACGGGGACGCTGAGCAGAGCTGCCCCAGGAAGCGGGGGCGTGCGAGGCCAGAGGGAGCCCGTGGCCCCAAGGCGGCCGCCATGGGGCCTGCAGCCTCAGCCACGCCACGCTGCGGCCTCGCGGGGCCACCCACCCGTGCCGGTGCGGAGGCTGGCGGCGGTGGCCGACGTGTCGCGCTTGATGCAGCCCTTGGGCCACGTGCCAGCGGTAGAGGGCCGGGGGCTCCCGCCGGCCCGTGGGACCCGGCAGGCCGAGGGGCTTTGGGGAAGGTGGTGCCGCTCTCCGCACCCCGCCGCTGCTCTTCCCCGCTGGCCCGCAGCGGCCCCTCTCCAGAGCCCGCCCTCCGCAGCGGGGTCTCTCCCGCTCCCGCGGCCAGTGCCCCGAGCCGAGCCGCGGCCCCGCTGCCCGGCCATTGACCCCCTCCAGGGCTGCCCGCAGCATCCAGCCCCGCGCCCTCGCCTGCGCCTTTCGACGGCCCTCCTTGTTTTAACCCTGAGAACGTGCAAGCCGCACGGTCCTGCTCTCCCCGCGCCGAGCTTTCCTACGACGCGTTGCCCTTTTTCCCCGTTTCACAGGGCGTGCTGCAAACCCGGCTTGTGCAGAGCTTTAAAGCAGAGCCTGCAGAAATGCCTGTGTGAGGATGCAGCGCTAGTCACAGCTAAATTATTTTGCCTGTGAGGGACTCCCCTGGCATTGCGCAGGGCAAGCACAGGGCACGGCACTTATTTCAGGAGGTAAAGAGGAATTTTCCTGACGGGGTGACACCGAACACCTTGTTTAGATACAGAGAGAGGAGCCTGAATCAGCAGGTGAAGGGAACATGAGGTAACCCAGGCAAAACTTTTCCACCATAAGGTACCCTGGGCACGGACAAAAGGCCACACCTGCGGCTTCACTAAACCGTCTCACCTGATCTGGCGCTGCTCGTTACTGACTGACGCTGGCAAATTCCAGTGCTGCAAATCCTATAAGGAATTTCTTCCTCTACGTATCAGCAGTGCATTTTGATCTGCCTGTGACTAGAGCGGCTGGGGCTCCCGGATGGGCTGTGCTTCTTCCTGGCTCCCAATGGTGCCTCTGGCTGCATGGGGCTCCCTCTCAGCTCCTGCATCCAGCAGCCCCTTCTGCAGCATGGCCTACGTTTAGGAAGGTTGGAGGGACCGACTGGGACAGGGTCTTCTGCAAGAGGGAGACTGGGCTTGGAGTTGACCTTGTCCCATTTATGTGAGTTATGTAACATCTTCCCGTATGGGCTGCTGGCTACGTGACACCTAACTATTTAGGCCAACGTGGTCTGTGACAAATGTGACGGTTGGCTTGGGGGAGGGAAGCGGGAAGGCTTGCTCTGTCTCCGAGCCAGGCGGGAAGGGAAACAGCTGGAAGCCTTGCAGCAGGGTCACTCCTCAGCTGACACAAATTCCCCTGTCCTGCTGCTGGTGGGAGATGCCCCATTCCAGCTGAGCTCAGCAGTCCTGCGTGCAGGGCCCCTCTTCTGCACGAGAGCTGGCTTCATAAATCAGCATGCTCGCCCTGGCCACCCTGCTCAGGGCAGGAGGGAGGAGAAGGTAACTAGGTCTGAGATGTGGGTCTTCCCCTCTGTCTAAGGGGTCAGAGGTTGGTCCTTCTGGCTCCTTTGGACACAATGTAGTTCCTACTACTGGAGTATTAGTTTGCATTTCTGCCTCCCAGCTTGAGGAGCCAGGGTTCCTACCGTTCCTCAGGGTTTATGATGCAAACCTACAGCAACTTTGGAAGCATGAGTGTGAGGAGGAGCTGACAGTAGCTGGAAGTTGGAGTTCATGGTTGACATTTGGGGTGTTTGGAATAAGAACAGCATGGGGAGTTCTAGGTACGTGCAGCCTTATTTCACAGCACAGTTGCTATTAGCTTGCCTGCAGGAAATGCGTGCTGGGCTCAACTGGTGGCATTGTTGCCCATTTTGCACGCGGCAGAGGCTTTTGGGCACTCCCTGAAAAGCCAAGAGAGTCTCTTCTTCTGCTTATACCTGTGAGGGGTCTCGGAGCAGGCCTTCCCACCTCTTTCAGTAGTGCGTGGGGTGACCTCAACCCAGAACATCCTGCGCCTTCCTGGATAAGCTATCCCCCCGATTAACAGTCACAGCCTCCCAGTTTCCATCCGAGGGGCAGCGTGTTCCTGCCTGCCATGTCGCAGTGCCTTTATGCAGCAGMAAAGCAATGTGGATGAGAAAAAGGAAATGCAGTAACACCCTTCAGAACAAATCTAAGGCTGGTGGCAGATTATTGCTTAGTGGTCCTTAAGGATAGTCACGACTGGGGTCTGGCAGCGTCTCTGCCACTGCTTTGCTGTGTGACCAGGGCATATTGCTTACCCCTCAGCCTGCCTTGTGGCCGTTTCTTTGCCCTGCCTGTTTTGGTTACATTCCCCCCAGGGGAAGGGCTCTGCCTTGCTATGCTGTACAATAAAGCCTCATTCTCTCTGGAGAAGGTTCCTTTGGAGCCTGCAGTGCAAAACCAATAAATTAACACAGGGACATAATCAGTCTTCCTTGCCAGGATATCTGGTATGTGGCTGGGCTGCTCTCCCTGGTCTGCCAGGGGTCACAGSTTTGAACCCCAGGAGGGGAAGGAGGGCGCGTGAGTCACTGTGCTGGGTCCTGGTGATGTGCTGAGCACAATGCRGGTGCCTGGGCAGCKCTCCGATAAGCGTGGAGGCTGCAGCAGCATCRGGCAGGACAGCAACTAGCAGGCAGCAAATATTCATAAATGGGACCATRAGTCTGGCTTATTTTRTCATTGCTCATAAAGCTCTTTCTTCAGCAGGAACTTCGTCCGAGATGTTGCTGCCATCAGGGTTAACAAACAGCTCCCTGGAGGTGCTGGCTGTCCTGGCCATCGGTGCCTAGGCTTCCAACCTTGTGCTTCCTGTGTGGGGCCCCACTTCAGTGTCCCTCCTACACGTGTGAGCGTGAGGCGTGCCAGGACCTYGGGCTAGTTGCCTGCACCATTGTCTTGCACACAGGAGGTCCAGCCTGGTTGGGCAAGGGAGAGTTCTCTGTGGTGTGAGATGTTGGTGGACGTCCCTTGTCTGAGGGGGTTTACTAGCAAGGAAGTGTCTTGCAGCGTTTCCAGCGTTTCTGTGTTATAGTGGGATACYGACTTAAGAGGCAGGCCTTCAAGCAGCACTGTTTCTCCTTACYTTCACGCTACCTTGAGACCAATGCTTACCCTGAGACCTTATTTTTCATTGTCAGCTGTGAGGGGAGTGGAGATGTCATCATTTGTCTGAAAGGAAAGATATGTTATTGCAAGAAGTTAATTTGTTTTTCAGTGTAACTTGAATTTGTGCAGTAAGTAAAGCCATGTAGCTTGAATATTGTAGCTACATGAAGGGAAGCCAGCTCCCACTCAGAAGCTTCAGTGGCAACACGGGATTTTTGGGAGGTCTTTAGGGAGGTGCAAAGACCCTCTAGTGATATATCCTGGCAAATTCAGTGTTGCCTTAGTCTCAGGGTAGGAGGACAAGTTTCTACCTGAGGGAAATCTACTGCTGCCAAAGAGATTCACTGGGTGCTTGGAGGTAAGTTGCTTCCTTAGAGTATCCCTGCAAGGCCAATGTGGAGACTCCTCTCTGGACAAAAGGGATCACTCCATTTGCACTGATGTTGCCACTTATTTAGACATTGAAGCCTTCCGTCTTTAAGGCTGCCTGTCAAGCACCTTTCATCAGGAGCAAATTCTCTTTGAGCTGGAATTTGCCTCTGGACAGAGTTAGAACCACTCCCAAATACCACTCGCCACGATTACGCCCTCCCTATCAGTGGGGCCGGTATCGAGGCTCTGCRCAGGGCCTCTCACCATAGGGATCCACGTGAGCCCTTCCCGCGTTCCCCGTGGACTGTGGCCCCTCAGAAAGCGAGTGTCCCTGGAAGGGGTTTCCCTCTGGYCTCTTCTGGACTTGCTGCCCTGGGGAAGGGGCAAACGAGCACGTGTTGGGTGTGCGGGGGCTGGCTGCGCTCGGGCAGGACCGTCGTGGTCGCCCAATTCATCTACGCTGTAATCGTGCGCTGTTATTAGCTGATTATGGCTCCGTATCTTCATTGAGTAATTAGTCACGTGTTCATAAACAATGTAAGTAACCCCTAGAGAGGCAGTAAATTCATCATTCAGTAATGGCTTCAAATGTCAGGAACTGTCCACAGAGACTGGCAGCTACTTCTTTTCTTTTCTTCTGTGTTTCAAAATCATCTAGTGTCTTTGTTTCTTATTATTTCTAACACTCCGCAGGCTATTCTACTTATAGGCCAGTTGACTTCAGTGGGCTTAGTCACCAGTAAATCCAGAAAATTTGGCCCAACTATTTTATGCTACTATTGAACTGCTGAATTTTTTTCTTTTTTTTCTTTCTTTTTTCTTTTTTTTTTTTTTTTAACATAGCAAGTTCCATTTCCTTTTAATTTTACACTGGTGTTGATAGTAATAGATGCATCCTTGGCCCTATTCTTCTATGATCTTTCTATTTTTGAAAGTCTTTGAAAGTCAGGATAAATATTTAGGCCAAATTCCTACTTAGGGGCCGTTTTGCACATTTACGTCAGGGATTTCAAAATGTTCATGATAAAAGGTGAATCTGATTAGTATCTCCTTATTTTTTTTGAATTTCCTGCTATTCTTTCAACACATTTCCAGCCCTATGAGTCATCAAGAAAACCTTGGGAGGCCCACATACTAGGTGATGGATGTGAAAACTTCAGCATGCCACTTTGGACTTTAATTTCTTATTTTAAACCAAGTTGATGAAGCTTTTGGAGCTTGATTTGTGCTTTTGGTGCCTGGGGTGGCCCCTCGTGTGTGAGAGTGCTGCTTTGCTTTCTGGTGTGGCTTTTAGTCAGTGTTGCTTTGTGTGGCTCACGTGAGCTCAGCTCTTTTTTCAGCTCCCCCTCAGCACTGCTGGCTCTGTTGGTCTCTGGTGTTTGCTGCTGTAGTGTTAGATGGGAGAGCTCCAGCACTTTCCCCTTCTTTCACTTATGCCCCTAGGAATGCTCCTGCTTCTGTGTGGGACAGACTCTATCTTTTTCTTTATTATTTTCCAGATATATTTATGAAATGTTGATAAATGTCTGGGTTTTTTTGGCATAGTTATATATTTCTGGAGTGAGGCTGCCATGATAGATAACCAGAAGAAAGCAGTTCTGTTTGGGAACAAGTTTTGAAGCTTCCTAATTAGCTCTCAGTCTGTACTGGGACAAAGCCACAATATTTCAACTCTACTGGCATAAAGAGTTGTGTCCACATTTGCCTCTTCTGTGTGCAAACTGTAATTTCTAGGTTGCAATGTACATTTTTTTTGAGCTGGAATACGAGGGGTGCATGCTAGCAAGCTTGTGCCTTGGGAAGCGACTTGAGAGGTGCCCAGATTCAAGACTCTACTGAGCTTCAGTTTGAGCAAAATCTTTCTTCCTGATCATACAAAATTAGATATGAGACTGAAGCCTCTTCCAGGCCTTGGGCTTGTTCTTTCCGGCCACTTGAGTCTCTTACATCTTTCTAACCCCACCAAGCAAAACGTGTGTGCGCATAAGAGAAGATGAACAGCTGTGCTGTGTCAGACCAAAGGTTCATGGAGCCCAGAATCCTGGCTCCCACAACAACTGATAGGACAAGCACAAAAACGAGCATGAAATAAAGGCCATAGTATAGGCCATGAAATATGGTCATAGTTCTTCCAAATGTTCTCTGTCTTACAACAATTTGTACTTTGGGGACTTCCTGAGATAGACTCTATGTATGTATGTGTTTCTCTCTCTCTATGTTTGTCTTGCTGTTTTTTGAAGCCGTGTAAACTTCTTGTACCTACGGCATCCTGCAGCAAGGACGCCTGCAGTTTAACTACCTGTTGGGTAAACAGCCACCTCTTACTGCTTCTTTTCCCTGCCACTTTCATTTGATGCCCCTGGCTCTTGTAATGAATGCTAGCAATTTCCCTGGATGAATTTCTACTGAGGCCTACCTGCCTCCCAAGCTGTTGATTGCAAATAAATACACTGTGTGGCATATCCTCAACCTCAGAAACGGAGGTATCCTCATCAGAGAGGCGAGAGCCGCTTTCTTCCTCCTGATGTGCTTTCTAAGCTTTTACATTAAAATCTAGGAGCACAATACAGCTGTGGAAGCTCATCTTTTGCTAGCGTGACCCAAAATGCCTAGAGCTGCGCTACCTACGAGAGTAATTTCCAGTCTCTGCATCCTGGTTCAACACGCATTGCCACTGTGCATGGAGACACCAGCGAGCGCCTGCTCTCAGTAGGTGGCATTTCATTATCAGAAGACACCTTTCCCCTACAAAGTCTCCCCAGACACTGGCCTGGATTTTGCAATGGATGCAATGTAGGACTGTACACAAACACATGCTTAATTTTAATCCCCACGTGCTTAAATGCCTTTTGAACATAGCTTTGTTCCATGCTTGTTGCTGGATATGCCTGTTAAAGGCCCAACAAAAACAATTGCTGAGTTCCTGCTTTACATTCATCTTCTTGGGCAGCAAGGCCTGTGTGTGTGTTGTTTTCAGGAGTCCTCCATATGGCCACTGACACCTAATGCAGGAATTGCCTAGATGATAACCAGCTTTATTAGCTGTTTAATATAAGCAACAGGCACCCTGGGTGGTGCTGGGTCTTTTCTGAGCTGCTTCACAGCTGTTTTTTCCTGGGAGGATCACAGCTTCACGGCAACCCCCTAAAACTCCCTCCTAGCCTTCTCTGAAAGGCCACGTTTTGCTGCAGGTACATGGTCTTCCGTTGCTGTAGCTCGTGGTGTGGCTGCTGTGACACTGTGCCACGCTACTGACAGTGTGTTTTGACACCAGGGTGTGATGCTGTTCCTAGAAGTGAGCAATGCTGTGCTGGGAGCTACTTCACTCTACCTGGTATTGCTTGCAAAGCAGAAACTACCTGTCTGTTATGATACTGGCGATACTGCAACTGCAAGAATCAGAGCTCAGTAATGTGCAGTATCCCCGCCAAACGCTTAGGCTCCTTTTGCTCATGCCTGTCTGCTGGGGATGCCCAGCTCTTGCAGAAGTGTAGCATGCTGCTTCATGAGCTGCTCTGCTGAGAGGTGAGCGGTGCCTGGCTGTACTTTGGTATGCAGATCTGTGTCTATTGAAGTCCTCTGCAGCTTATTTCCCTCGCAGAATTTTCCGCTCCTTATGTAAGGAGGTTGAAATAGAAAGGAAGCGATGGCGGTGCTCTGTGGGACAGGGAGCCAGCACAGCTTACTGATTTCAGAGCCTGCGGAGGGTTGAAGAGCCAACCTGAGCTGTTTTTTCCCATTCCTTCTTGCTATGGATGTTTTCCACCCTCTGCAAAGGGGTGAGCTACAGCTGAGTGGGACTTTGGCAAGGAGTCGGGCAGGAAGTATACATTGCACAGAGGACTTGACTAAGTGAAGGGGCCCAGGAGTTGATGGGCTGGGGCTTCCAACCTTGGTGAGATTTTGGCTGAATTTCTGGTTACCATGTGAATCTGAAGAGTTATGTCTACAACCAAGTGAGTAATGCCTTAATCATGAATCTGGGGCATTTCAACCCTGTTCATATTGCTAAATGGCCCATGAACTTATGATTGATTTTTTTTTGTCATCTCAAGCAATCCTTTTATCTCTGCAGTCTGCTGATGATCCCTCAGCAGCTTGTTCCTTGGAAAGCCTCAATATTCAAAATTCAGTGTTACTTCATTTTTCTTGGAACGTGTTGATCGCCTCTTCTTTATGGTCTTGGATGATGGGTCTCATGCATCATCTTGTTCCTGGTCTTGGATGATGAACCTTGTGCTTGACAAAGAGGTGCCCACTGGAAAAAGGCTTTCCTCCAAGCAGCCCGCAGCATCCCTTGCTCTTCTTGCAGATGTCTCCAGCAGCACGCACCCTTGGCTGCGACAGGGCGGGGAAGTGAACACACAGAGAGGGAAAATGCAGCCAAACTGAATTCCAGTTTCTATTTGAGCATTCTGCTTTGGCTTTTCTAAACAGGAGTGTATTTAAATCTTGTTAAATCAGTGACACAGGAGAATGCCTTGTGTATGTTCTCTGAAGGGATTCAGCCTGCTGTTGGCCTATTGTCTAAACTTATATCAGCAACTTTTTAAATGGCAGGCTGAAATTCAGTCAGACACAATTAATAAATGTTTTGCTTACAGTTGACAGATGTCCAGGGAAAGAATGAGGATGTTAGCATGCCGGCCATGTGAATGAGAAGTTTGTCACGCTACAGTATTCTTGGCCCGTTCTGATATTTTCCTGAACCAAAGGACAAACAACAGCACAAAAGCTACCAATGCTCTGATGCTTCACAAGCCTTTAGGTGTCTTGAATATCATTTGTCTCACAATGGATGCCATATTCAGCACACTGGCTAATTTATACACACATTTATACTGGCTAATTTAGCATGCTGGCTAATTTATACATACAGACTTTTTCAGAAGATAAGACCAGTTGGCTCCTAAGCAAGGACATGCAGTTGCACCTGGAGGGAGCCGTGCTTGAATGCATGGAAGGCAAGCACACATCTCACTAATTGCTAGCAGTTTCCTATGCCCCATGTACATACTGCAAGTACTACTGAGCTGGTCAAACACTCCCAAACATTTTCAAAGAGTGATTTCATAAGATTTAAGCAAAGTAATTCCTGTGCTGCATGACTATATATGTGAACATATATTTATAGGCATTCTCTTAGAGATGTTATATATTTATGTAATTATACAATTTCTTTAGAAATTAAGATGTGCAAAGTCATGTGAAAGGTTATCCTTAACTATTGGACTGTATTATTAATGTTTCAGCAGTCCTTCAGTCAAGTTTGGGTCTTGTTCTGGTAAGCATTAGGCAAATCTTCACTAAAGCCAGCCCTCTACCCAATAAGTAATCAGTTAAGTGGTTTGGTCTTCTCTCAGGCCATGCAGAAGGTCCCAGGTGGATCTGGGCTGAAGGCTTGGGTGTGCTAACACCTAGACCACTGCTTTATCTGCTTAACAAAACCCTGTTTTCCAGTGAGCCACCAAAATCTCCTGAGGTAACCTTCAGCTTCAGCTTGAAAGTCTGCTAGAAGGTCCTTCAACCCAAGTGAAAATGTATTTGCTCGAGAACATTCTGATCCTCTTGTGGACTGGCAGCAAAGCAGATGCAAGGTGGAATTTTTGATTCGTTCACTCCTAAGAGAGTAAGGATTTGTAGTGAAGATGGACCTGGTGAAATGACTCTTTCTGTATGCTAGGATGACTGTGGAGTTAGGACATTTTTTAACTGTGGGATGCAGTACTCACTTGAGCATAAGGCTGAAAGAAAAGAGATTGGTTTATGTTTATGGTATTTTTAATCCCCATTTTCCAAGAAAACTGTCCATTCTTCCCTCTTCAAATGACTGTGGAACATGTTGGCAAGTTTCCATGACATCTAAAAGAAGAGTAAAAGTTTCAAAAATAACAAGTTTGTGGCGGCCAAAATAGATGAAATGATGCAAACCAGTGAGTTCTGAAGAAAGGAGAGGAAGAGCTCAGCTGCTGTACCTTCTGTTAGACACCAAATGACCAATCCAGCACCTTGTGTGTACAAGATTTGCCTTCAGTAGGTATCTAACGCTAGTTTATCCACACTGCTATTGTCTTTTGCATGGTGGAAGGCAAGGGTTAATGCAGGGAGTGATGAAGAGAGATCTGGGGACAAAAAAACCCTTCCCCCCCACTGCCCCTGCTCCAAACCCAGTCTTTGTAGCTCTTTTTTTCACAAGGCAACTCGGTCCTTTTATGTGTGGGCAATGCTGAGGAACAGCTGAGTTTGGCACTTAGCTCTGAGCTCGTGACTCCCTGTCTCCTGTGGGAGTGAGCTCCAGCATCCAGGGCCAGCTCCAGGGTGTGATCTTTGTCCCACACATGTTCCTCCCTTCATTGTTTGATGGTGGTCTCAGTCTGCCGGGACACCATTGTCAGCAGTGGTCAAAGTGGATAATGAGCAGAGAGAGAGCTGGGAAGACATCAAAAGTCTACCAGGATAATAATGAGTGATGGCCTCAACCACCCAAATAATAACTGGCTCTTTGAAATACCAACTCCAATAAAAACAGGTTGGGCAAGCTTCTACGAGCGCTCAGGCCAACTACACATTGCTTTGTGCAGGCTGAGTGCACCACACACCCTCATTAAATAAGCGCTAGCCATTGGTGTGGCGGGAGAAGCCCGCGATGGCAGGAGGGCCGCTCAGAAGCATCTGGGAGAGCCAGCCCATCTCACCACAGGAGCCGTCAGGCACCGTGAAGCAAGGACACTCAAGGACTTCATGAGCGAGAGTTACGTGACTGTGTGTCTGAGCCGCAGGGACATGTCAGACTGGCCCAGCTACTAGTCCATGAGAGTCTGGGAGTCTGGCTATTAATTTCAGGGGTTGGGATCAGATCCATGGTTGGAAGCAAGAATTCTCTGTGATGAAGTGACTGCAGCCTGGGGCTGCCTTGTGCGTGGCCTTTGCGTGCCTCATGTTATCTGATAGTTCAGATAAAAGCCCAATTCCCCTTTAAACTTTTAAGCGCTTTATAAATTATCAGAGGGCTTTAATCTCTTTTTCATGAGATAAAGGGCCTTCTAAGCCCCAAACTCTAATTGAGTGGCTTTGGTTGTTTTGTTTTAAGTCCCTTTTCGGAGGAGAGCAGACCCGTCACCCTGAGAAAYGCTTTCCAACGTAATCTCAGCGGGAGTCAAGTTCAGCTGCGGTGTTGGGGATGGGCCCAAGCGAAGGCTTTGCTTGGTTTGTGCTCACAGAGGAATGCCTGACAAAAGGATAGCACGAACGGTGGATACTGATTTATCCACCTCTTCGCTGCTTTAAATTCGGAGGGTCGTGGCAATTTTACAAAAGCCTGCTGAGYAGCTGGATGTTACTGGCCCTATTGTCAAAACTGCCACCCTGTAGGCATCTCAGGGCAAGCTGATCCATAGGTATTCATTTAGCAAACTCCATTTGGACGTGGTGGTTCTGCCTTAAGCATGCACTGTGCTCCATAGGGGCACAAACATTAGACATGAACAAATGCCCTCAGAAAACCTTTTTAGGCTTTACAGTTGAGCACATTTGTGCCATCCAAAGGATTCCCCTCATGGCGGGAGACAGAAGGATCCCACGACACCCGCACTTCCACTCACAGCAACTTGCATTTCAAGCAGACTTGCAGAGCTGTTCGTGAATGAACTGCTGCCCAGGAGCCATCTGTGGGAATTATTTGATGAATAATTTYATTAAACTGAGAGCAGAGATTGAAAAAGAGAGAAAGAGATGACATTCAGAAAGCAAAATGTCTGAAACAGGGAGAGATGCAGTGTGAAGAAATTATTCTGTAACGAATTCTGCGATGGGGGCTCTGGCAAAGGGGATTATCCAGACCTTGTTGCTTGAGGGAAGGCTCTTTTGGTCTCACCTTTTCCAGACTCAAGAATGTCCTTGATTCCTACAAATAATGCAAATTTACAGCATGTAAAGTAACAAGACGTGGTTAACCCCTTGCTGTGATAGCAGCTCTTGGCACTTTGAATAGGTTACGGATGAGCATGGTCCTGTCTGCATCAGGATAAGTACCTGTAACCCTTGCAGAGAGAGGCTGTACGGGGGTGCACAGTGGAATGGTTATGTTCCAGGGATCTCCTGCTTTAGTGTCAGATTTGAGATGAAGAAATAGGTAGGGAAGAGCAGTTATCCAAAGAAGAGGATGAAGATTTGGAGGTGGTGATGCTAGTATTAACTCAGGCTAAGAAGAATAATCCATGCTGGGGATTTTGCATGGCACAACAAGGCATCATCACCCTGAATTCAGACTCTGTCAGTGCAACAGAGGATAAAATYCCCAGGACACACAGAACTGTCACAGGCTGGTGCTCTGACGTGCAGAGCACAGCACGCGTCCTCCATGCGCCCTCTGTTCTCGCAGAAACTGTGAGGGGACCAAGCGGCCCCTGTGCCACAAACAAACTTGCACAGGGCACTGGAACTTCATGGAAAGAGGCAGATAGCAGTGGGAGAGAACAGTTTGCAGTAGAAACAACCACTCTAAGACAGACCTGATCCTTACGGAAAACCTAGGAAACACCTTTGAAAGACGAGTAGGGAATTAAAATTTGTGAGTATAATGGATACTAGAAGCCATGAATATAGCGAGGACACTGTGTTTATGGCACATTGCAATTTTCCCCAGTTCTTCCCCTTTCCATTAATGCCTTGCTATTCCCCAGGCAAGAATTTCTGCTGCTCCTTGTTACAAGGAGGCTAACAGCTGTTTCCTCTCTTGGTTGCTAGTATTTCCCTCTGCTCTGGCTCCACTGACAACTCCCTTTCCTTCGAAACAGCCACTTGATTGACATGCTCAAGTTAAACTTGGAATGCTTATTTGCAATCTGTACTTAGCTTGAGGTTTGATGTGCCTCTTTCAGACCTGAAGAAGAGCTCAGGTTCGTGACAGCTTGTCTATCTTTTCCTAAATACATCAGTTGGTCTAGTTAGAAACCCCCACTACTCTCCCTGCTAATCTCRCTGTGCTTATAAAGAAGGCAGGAGAGGTAAAGGCTCCTTTTACATCTCCTACCTCATTAATACCCATTGCTCCATATTRTGATTCCTTTCTCCTCTGTTTGTATGGCTGTTTCCCTTTGCTACATCCATCCCTATCAGTGTGGCTAAGTATAGCTGTGAATGAATATTAGCAGAACGAGGAAGGCTTGGAAACAAACCTCTTGRCTAAAATCAGAGAATGCAGCCTTTCTGTAGGAAAATAGGGTCATTATTTTCTGTATGCAGTATTTGCTATTCCACTGTAATGGGCAAARTAAGGAGAAGGGGAGTCAGCACACTTCAGTTTCTCTTCTAACTCTGCATATGGTTTATCTGTTGTTCTTGGGAAATTTGCCTAACTTGTGTCTTTTTTTTTCTCTGGAGGCAAAAAAGGAAAAGTAATAATTATTATCCAGCATCTCCAGTCTGTTTGAGGTGAAACCGATACTCGCAAAGTGCCTTGGGGTCCTGGTATGAAAGGCGCTGTGTACATTAATGCTGTGGTTTATTCTGCTTTGTGTAATCCCTACAGCTAAAGTGAAAGCTGAGGCCAATATCCTGAAAGATGTAGCTCAGTAGCCCTTGGCAAAAAGCATCAGGGCCGTGCTTTACTCAGCTTTCTTCCCATGGGCTGAGGAGCAGCAAGGACACGTGCTCGCCTGGTGTTGCTGCATTGCAGTGTGTTCTCCCGGGAGCGCATGACCCCGTCTGCATGCTCTGCTCTGCTCCTGCCCTGGAAGGGCAACCAAGGCCGGGCACTGGAGGGCAMGGTGCCTGTCAGCACTCCAGGCTCCTGACTTCCCCCAAATCCTTGCTTATGGGGTGAGAGAACTGATTTGTAAAAGGCATTTTATCATGYTTCAAGAGACCTTCAGGAAGAGCCATGCTCATGCTTCTTTGCCATGCAGGTACCGGGCACTGAAGTCACCTGGGCCCTGAGTCTGAGCATGCCGGGTTCCTCACCCAGAGAAGCAGAAGTGTATCTAGAGGAACCGTGGAGCTCCCATCGCTGGCACTGCAGTCAAGACAGACCATGTCCAAGAAGGGAGRCTTTGAAATCACAGAATTACAGAATGGTTGACGTTGGAAGGGACCTCTAGAGATCGTCTGGAAATACTCCAATTCCTCTCCCACATATAGAGTAAAAGAACTAGAAGTCCAGAATTGAGGCAGAATAAATACTGCTCAATAATAGTTAGACATTAAGGAGATAAAAGCACTGAATGAACCATTGAAGTTAAAAATATGAAGTCAAACTCCAAATCAGAAAAGAGAATGAAGATTGCCTCTGAATCTGGGATTTAAATCCCTGGTGTGTATGATGTCCAGATACTGAATTTATATCAACATGTTATATCTTTTCTATATCTTCTTTCTTTCTTTGATGACTGATCTTAGGATAGATGGGCAAGAGYTATGACTATCTAGGAAAGGAAACCAGAGCTGTTTGTGGAACATGAAGTTGATTGTGACAGAAATCAAAAGGTGTGTGATGTGAGTGAAGCTCGGATAGGTCTGGCAAGAGTTTTGAGTTGATATTTGTCAACTGGGATTGAGAAATTGAGCAATGTTTTATGTTAAAGTACATGCTTTCTACAGAGAAATTAAATTTTTCATTAACAGTCCTTAATTCCCCTAAATAAATGGACATGAAGAGAAAAGACCTTCTTGATGTAGATGTTGCAATGTAGAACCAGTTCAGTTTGGCACTTGGGAGCTGCATGTGGACAAACAGCACACTCACTTTGGGCAGAAACTTTACAGCATGGAGCTGACAAATCTGCTCTGTGAGAGCATAGAGCTTGTAACTGGATCAAAACTCAGGGATATTTTCTTGGGGTCAACAGAGACATGTTCTTGGCAGCTAGGCACTTTCCTTGCCTAACTTCAAGTTCTTGCTTTAATCTATAAACTCTCAGTTAACCAATTGTAAGCACTGATTTTTCAGCACAGACCAATAACCTCTTTTTCTTCCTTGTGTTCTAAGAATGATCAACAGTCCTAAAGGTGGACAGTTTTGTTTCCTTCCTACCTCCCTTCCTTYGCTGCTGGTCTGGAATGTCAACCCAAGTGGTGAAAATGGCAAGTTATAAGCAATTGAAACCAGAGTTGGGGAAGATAAGTCAAATAGGTGCTACTTCTAATGCACACAGCAGAGTAGCAGAGAAGAAAACGCAGTCACTTCAGCATCCTGGGGAAAACATCAAGGCTGCTGTCCTCAGTGGCAAGCTGTTTTCTCTCACTGTTACAACATCACCTTTGCCGGTATCCCCTGACATTTGCTCTTCTCTTCTTGGGCTGTGACTGTTCCTCAGTGGTCCCTGATGCTCTGTAGGTGCTCCTCATAGGTGGACTTGGGGCTCTTTATAATTTGTTTGGAGTGATTTTCCTGCCTGCTCCGTTCCTAGGGTAACTCATGTCTCTGGAATGGTGAGCAGAGTGCATTTCATCCTGTTGCTGTGTAACACTAGCAAGCAGCTCCAGGTGAGTAGCTGGTTGCTCTTTGCCAAGCTCATCTGTTTTGGAAGAGCCCAGAGTAGGCCTGCAGGAGGCTGTGATTCATTCTGTCTGCAGCTTATTTTTAATGAGACCGTGTCCACTGTCTGTGCATGCTGGGTGTGAGAGCACATCCTCTTTAGAGACTGTTCGGGCCCAGGCTAAGAGCGTGTGCACTTCATGCATGTGCATGCACTCGTGGGGCTGTGAAGAGGGCTGGAACTCTATGGTCTGGCGCTGGCAGCACACTCTGGCCTCGCCAGCACCGAGACCTGGTAGTCAGGTTTGTGTGCGGGATGGGAGGCTGCTAGGAGGTGCAGAGGGAGTGGTGGAGTTGGCTTCTCCTAGGGAACTCACTGTCTAGATGCAGCCGGGGATCAATGGAGAATGAGAAAGACAGGCCATTGCCCCTGTATTTCTGGGCAAGTGACTCCTCTAAAGTAASTCATTCAGCAAGTGCTGACTGCTGGTAAAAAGACCTGATGTTCACTGGGAGTGATGAAGCAAGTAGGCAAGGCASTAGGAAGCAGATGGGAGGCAGGTGAACATATCCACACAGTCTACRAGAGGCACTGCAGCTGGCTTTCCATGTAAGGTGCTCCAGCAATGCAACGGCCAGATTTATATTAAACTGTAAAAGATCAGGCACCGAATTGCCAACAGGGCCTACAGGGGCCCCTTTCCACATTAGTGTTTTGTCACACATCTTGGTGTAGCACCAGTTTGCAACTGTACAGTGCTCCATCCACAGCACACCCCTGTGCAGACCTAGCTTTGGCATTATTGGATCTGACAAGGGAGAAGGAATACACAGAGGGACTCCGTAGTTTTCTCTCCATCAGTTAGATCAGACTTGTTCCCTGATGCTCTGCTTCCCTTTGCCTCTGTTCGTGGCATCCTGATGTAGCACTACTACCTGGGTGGCAGTATTACTTCATCATCATTCAAGGCCTCTCTGTGCTCCTTAGCTTTAGATATCTCTGCTACAGGACATGGCATTTTTTGTACCTACTGGAGTAGTAGTGGATGGAAATCCTCCAAAAGTTGCAAGTGTTGTGCTGGCATTGGGGTTGTGGCTGTTTTCAACCCCTTCTCGCCTATGCACAGAACAGCCTTTGTTGCCTGTATGCACAGAGCTGATGCCTTCTGAGAAGTTCTGCAAAACCAGCGTAAGATGGAAGGGGTTTGGGATGAGAGAGCTCGCTCTCTTGGAGAGCCAAGTACAACATTGGGAAACACCTTTCTCCCTGTTCTCTCCCCTTCCTCTCCAAGCCCCGTGCCTCTTCTCAGGCACGCACGCAGACTTCCCTTTTCAGCAGAGATCAGAGAGTGGGCCAGAAGTCATGGACAGGTTTCAAAACCACTTGGTAAGACCTGGATCCTTTGAAGCCTCGCTGGAGCTTCCAGTAAGAGAGTCAGGTCTTTGTATTCTCATTAGGATTATATGTTTTCAGGCCAAACTTAGCACACAGTTACCAGGCTGTCCAGAATGCTTGCCAGAGTCTGGAGTTCGGAAAAAGCAGAGTAAGATTTAAAAAAAAAAAAAAACCACACTAGACAGACGAGCCCAGAGGTCCTGCTCCTGACAACTGACATTGCTGCATAGCTTGGCTTGCTACAGGGTCSTCTTCTTTGCATGGGAGCCAATTTGGATGGAGGTGCTACTGTAACTTTGTTCTTTCTGACTTGGGGTCTTCTCAGTTTGGGCTTTTAGTGGCTTTCAGTTGAGGACACCTGTGGTTACTCACATGAAACTATTCCTTCTCCTCTACTCCTTTTTTTATCCTGACACCTAATTTTTGTGTCATGGAGAAGTGACCTTCCTTCTAGCTTTTGATGGTGGGACTATGGGCCACCTTGTGCTGCCTAAGACAGCAGAATGAATTAGGACATGTCTTTCCTTGTTCTTGGCTTCYGCTGTCCACTGAGGAAAACTGGCCCTCTGATTTCTAGTCTGAGGAGTTTTCTTGGATATTGCTATAGAGGTAAAAAACCTAATGTGAGAGAAGAAAAGCTGGAGGAGAAGAGCCTGGCTTCCCGGAATGACCATGGACGAGGTCAAGCCAGGATTTGCTCTGACTATAAGCTCTTTCAGTCGGGCTGGGACAGCACATACTGTCCCTCCCACTGCCCTACGTGCTCCCCTGCATCAATCAGCCCTATGATTTCATGGTAGGAGGTGGCTAGGCACCTTGGGAAGAGCCCGATCTTCCACACTCAGCCTGGCTCACAGCATGGAAAAGTCTCCAGCAATAGTTCCACTGCTGCCGATAAGGTGGTGATGGTGCAGCCGTGTGTACTTTGGAGAGGGAGAAGTATGGTGCCTCCGGGGCTGAGGAGCGTGGCCAGGGCGCAGACATCCTCCTCCTCCTCCTCCTCCATGAACAGCACCAGGAACGGGCACGTTGTGCACGCAACCACGGGAGCTGCTGCTAGGCGCAGAGTGGGATCACACCCAAACCTCTTTGTTTTTGCAACACAAAGGCGGAGATGGAGCGTCAGTGAAGGGAAAGACCTATTAGTTTTTTCCTTCTGGTGTGGTATCCTGCAGCCACACAGTTGGATGTCTGGGGCTCTGGCCGTGGCAGGGCTTGTGGCGCCAGGTTTACAGCACTACTTCTGAGGCTCCTCAGAGGATGAGGTTTTCTATTCTCCTCAGTAGGGGATGAGCACCATTAAAAATCCAGCTATTTCAGGCTCTGCTGGCCTTTAATGTTTGCAGTCTCACATTGGCACAAAGAGATGTGGGAGTATGGGTTTTCTTTTAAGCAACATTTCTATACTAGGAAGTGTTGCCACTGTTACAGCAGCATTGCAGTACCACTGCTGGCATAACTCATTCCATCTGCTGAAGCAGCAGGGGCAGAACTCTTCTATATAGCCCAGTTAAAGAGCTTTGCCTCGCTCTTGGAGCAGTCATTAAGACTTGGGTATACGTACTCCTTCCCGGGTGACAACGAGGTTTCCCCACCACCTGTAGGGCTGGGCATCCAGGCGACAGGGCCGAAAGTGCTCAGGAGCACTGCAGTGYGAGGAGGAGGCTTTTTCTGAACCAAACAGTCGCCAGTGTGCCTGAATTTCCCACCTGGCTGAGGTGGGCTATAGGGGCAGAAAGGAGAATGGRGGGTGCAGGCAGTGTCAAAAGTTGGGGGACTGTGAGAGGAGGGTGATGGGGCTGGGTTGTCTGGATGGGAGCAAGGAGGAGAGTGCCTGGAGCAGGGCTTTGCTTTTGCTTCTGAAATGATTGGCAATGGTTCGGGCCTCATCCGCTGGAAACGGGCAAAGCCCTTCTGGCAACTGAGCTTCACGCTATGCGGAGGCGCTGCTGAGTGCTGGCAATCAGCTGAGCAGTGTGTGTGAAAGCTACCAGGCAAATGTGAACTTGCCCTGCTCTCTCTGGCAGTTACAGTGGGTATGACCAGATCCTTTGCAAACAGAGGTGCAGCATGATCGTGGCAAAGTGCTTAGATGTGAGGGTTGAAGCCAAACTAGGCAGATAAGCGTATGAATGAAGAGYCCACCACCAGGCAACAGGCGAGCAGAGGAAGGAGACGATGCTGTCTGGGGCTGCCTGTCCAGAAGTGAGCCGGCTTCACTGTCGAGTCTGGGAGCAAAGCACAGCCACATCCTGGTTGCTTTGGTACAGGAACATGCYCCAGAGTTGCACTGCACTGTCTGGATAGGAGGGAAATTTGTTCTGCCATCTCTGCAAGGGGAACAGAGTGATGCCTCTGGCTGCCAGCCCCGTGCTGCCTCTGCTTGCCACCGGGATGAGGCAGAGAAGTGTGAGCGGCTGAGCGCGCCTGGGGCCAGGGAACAGAAGCGCCAAGGCTTTCTCCTGGCTCTTGGCACTGTGCAGAAGACAACACTTCTCCCCTTCCCACCCCCATCCCTGCCTTCGTTCTTTGATGAGCAGAGCAGTGAGAGCTGGCGTAAAGCCTGCCTTGATCTCCATGTGCACTCCACATCTCTTCTGACTTTGTCAACACTGCAAGCCAGACAACGTCTCTGGCGACAGAGCTACCCCCTGGGYAGCTGAGCAGACTGGAGTGGAGGTGAGAAATTCCCTTGGGAGAGATAAGCAGAAATCTCCCTCATGTCCCATGGCCTGCTCATCCCTTCCTGCAGGCACTGATGCAAGACAGGGCAGAGCACTAGGGACCAGCTGAAGGGGCCCTCTCTGGGCAGAAGGGGCAAGGAAGGAGTCAGAAGGGAAGAGGCTGCTTCTCTGCCTGCTGGASAGGGTACATTTGTTGTGAAACCATAGCTTGGGTTGAGGAGGGAATTTAGCTCCTCAGCTGTTCAGAGCGCTCTGGTCATAAGGATTTTGGCACTTGCTTTAGTCTTTTGCTGTTTGAACTTCCTTCATCTTGCCCACGTGTCTACTTGACAGTGTCTCATCGTCGTTCTTCTCTGCTGCAAAAGTCCCTCGTGTAATCAGATCAGGGCAGTGAATGAGATGGGTTTCTGGAAATCCCTGTGCTCAGAAGGTATATGCTGGCATGACAGCGAGCTCTGTGCAGTTCCTTGTGTATCCTGCCTTTTGCCTGGAGCAACTAATGCAGGTGTGAGTCCAGCACTCTGGTACTCAACTCTGACCTCCTCACGGCAACATGACGGAGGTGCCCGTCAGGGAGTCCAGGCTGGAGCCACAGCACTTTCAACACTTGCCATCCTGGTTTGAATACTTGGAAACACTGGTCAAGAGGGCATGCAGGGGCTTTTACCACTGCTCAGCCTAGCCTTTTAACAGCCCAAGGAAAGAAAATGCTGCCTGCTAGGAGTGGAGAAGTAGAATTTCAAAGGGAAGCCCTCTGCATGATCTAAAGCAGCACGGCTCTGATATGCCACCAGGCCCGATCTTCAGCGAGCAAACATGTCCCAGCAGAGTCCCATGGAGCACCAGTAACCAGATGAGCACAAGGTGTGTAGGGTCACCTCAGCTGGGGTGGCAGGGCCCGCGAGTCTGGTGGGAGGGAGATCATTCCTCGTGATTTCTGCAGGACATTATCCGCGTCACAAAGGACGTCARCTCCAAAACCGCTGATAGGAGCAGGGATATTTCTGAGCGGAGGAGTGTGTAGGGGAGAGATCTGAAAGAATATACAGACTCAGCACCCCTCCTCCCTGCAGACCTCCATCTGGGGCCCTGAACTGGGCCTGCCTGCAAGGATCAGGAAATCGGCTTTACAGCATTCATTAAATGGAAGGGTAGCAACATGGTGGAAAAGGACAGGAGGGGAAGGTGTGGGACTGTGACCTTCCAGAATGATGGAAGGGTGAAGAGTTAGGTGTGAGCAAGCTGCTGGAAGGCAACTCCACSGGAAAGCAAAGCACCCTCCATGTTTCTGGGAGTGCTGGTTTGAGGCTTGCAGACCTCAYGTACCTCAGCTGCTTATTTGAGGCATCTGAAATGGCTGCATCTTACTTAGAAGAGCCCAAGAGGGACAGGATTTGTCACTCTCAGCGTGAACATTGCTAGTAACCACAATAAGACTATATGTGAGCATGGATCCAGCCACATTTAAGTGGCCCTGAGGTCCTGCATTTTGTGTATTAGCCATGCAGTTAAAGACTTTTTTCCTACCCGATAATTGATCTCTACTGGACCCTAGAGCAATCTCTCATAGGTGTCCTTTTAAATATGTAAGTCCAAATGACCACTCTTGCAYGCTACCTGAGGTCACTGCGTTTGCAGCAGGAAGGTCTTTGTACGCTGTGGCCCTTCAGGGAAAYTGGTAGCTCGAGGTTGCTCAACATGCTAAGCACCATCTTTCTAACTCCATCCAAGGGGAGTGATCATGACGATGAGGGCTTGTCTCTGGTCTCAGGAGAGCTACCTCAATTTTGCAGGCAAATACAAACACATAGGCCTCTAACAGGCCTCTAAGTGCTTTCTATGAGGCCATTTCCTTCAGGGGTGTAAGGATACTGGGTGCTTTCCAAGCCAAGATGTTAATGGGAGCAAGCATATAGTGTATACATGTAGATTATTACTCAGCTACGTGCTAACATGCCAGCACCTTCCTGGCCCTGTTTCTGAAGTCTCCCTGCTGCCCCAGGGGTGAAGAKCTTCATTCATCCTTTAGGCCACCCAGCTCTTCAACACAGAAACGCTGAATTTTTAAGTGAYGGATTTAGAGCTATTGGAGGGAAACGGGATTAGCGGGGCTAGAGACCTTTCAACCATGTATCTGCCTGCCCRCGAGGCTGTGAATCTCTGGCACTCTGACATGGTTCCCTCTGCGTCCCGCTGAAGCACCTTCTCCTGCCTTGCAGTAACATCTTCATTGCCCTCTTCATGCTGGCTGCGGGCAGCTCCTCTGCTTCCCAACTGCTGGCCTGCCGCTGTGACCTGGAGGAAGTYAGTCATGAGTCCACAGAGACTGGAGAGGCAGCCTCTCTCTTACACAAGCTATTGTGTTTTGCCTTCCTGCTTCAAGCTTGCCCTTGAGGAAGCCCTCACCTCTGAGACACCCCCTCCTCCGCGTCCAAATCCCACAGCTGGAGACCGTCATTTCCAAGCTGATGGTCACTGCGCAGAGGGGGAGAGGGGACGGAGAAGCCAGGCGYGGAGAGGGCAAGTTTTCCTTGTCAGGCCCCTCAGTCCTGGCTCTGGGTGGCTCTTGCTGTTCCAGATCCTGGTTGTAGGCAGTTTGGCCAAGGACCTCGGACTTCCCCTGTTATTCCTGCCTGGACTGTTTGCCTGCCTCCCTCCCCTTCTCTCGGGCACCCCTGCCCTGCAGCCACCTCTAGCTTCCCAGCCCCATGGCAGGAGCCACCAGTGCCCTGTGCCCCTGCCATGTGCTAGACCCCACCCCAGTCTGCTGCTCTTCTCCTTCTCTTGAAAGCTGAGCAGAATGGCCGTTACACAAGGTGCAGCCATGTTTCCTGGAGCCTTGTCAAAGAGGCCTGGCCCGTTTTGGGTGGTGCTACACAGCCAGGTTGTCAGAGGGGCAGCCCCAGGGTAGACACTTGGGGCGCTGCTGCCCTGTCTCTCCTATTGTGGCATTGTGACTCAGTGACAGAATGAGCAGAATTGCTTTTGAAAGCAATTGTGTCACTTACACTCTGAGGAAAAGGCTTTTGTAGCAGGGACAAGTCCCCGGGCAAGAAGACTCAATGGGAATTGGAGCAGCCCCACTGGGTAGAGGAAGGRGAAGGGGAGGGAGGTGTCGTGTGTGAGAGATGCACATTGTAATCCCATTTGTAAATGCTGCCATTTCACTTGCTGAGTATAAACCTCTTGTTCATTCTTCATTAAGCTCCAAGGCTATTTCTCATGTGACAAAGGGGGAAGGACATGGAAGCAATAGCCTGACTAGGTTAAGCCATCAGACCTCTTGAATGGCACACTGTAAAGGGAGAGAAAAGACCATAATCACAGGCACTGYGAGGAGCCTGGACCGGGAATGGAGATGAGGAGGCACCTTCACGCTAGGGATCATCACCCATGATCAAAGGGATGCAGCAACCCTCAGCACCCTAAGCAGGCCGTGAACAGCCCATTTTCAGGCAGGGCAAGGACSAAGGACCTACCCCTCTGCTTGCTGAGAAGTGGCTGTGTCTGGAGGTCAGAAATCTTGCCAGCAGCTGGGACTCCTGCCCTGCTCTGGACAGCGCTTGGCCTTGGCGACCCACTGCAGGGCCGGGCCGTTTTCCCCAGCTCCTTGACAGCACCGGCAGCACCGCCAAGCTGCCTGGAYGCGGGGGCCGAGTGGGCGCCCACCACCTTGCCCGCAGCAAGGCCACCACTGGCTGGAGGGTTTCACGGGAACCAGGCTGACTTCATGGGGGACCTTATCTCAGCCCCAGGTCRCCTGGCAGCGCTCTCCCTGCTCTTTGCCCTTCCTCTAACACGAGTGATGTCAAATTGCCCTGATAAGGGGTGCGGGGAGAGCGCGGGCCCGGGTGAGGCGTGATTTACAGCCGCCCTGCTCTCCTTGCACACACGCGCGTGCTGCTGCCATCGCGGCTCCGGCGTGAACCGCTGGCCCCGTCCGCTCGCCGTCTGCAGGGGATGGGGCTTTCCTGGGAGACAGTGTTTATGTTGYGGGGGGTTGCCCGTGCCCTCGACAAGGGTCACATTGCTTTTTAATTTCTTGCTGGAACCGCATCTGGAAAGTTTAGTCAATTACTGGCTGGAAGCCTCCCTCACAACGCCAGCGGTATTTATGAGTCCCTTCAGCTTGGGGGGTGCTGACCGCAATTAGGCGAAAAGAGGGAGTGAAATTTGCCTGCAGTGAACTCCAGGGATGGCCGAGAGGAGGAATAACCCACTGGTCAGCCATGGGGAAACAACAGCATGGGTGGTGGATGGGAAAAAAGGTGGTACAGACCTACTGGCTGGAGGGAGAAAGATGGTAACAAAGTTTATGGTGGGTTGAGGTGGTGGAGATGGAGCGGGATGGGACAGGTAGTGGCAGCAGCACACGGGATAATTGTGATGATGAAGGTGATGGACACAGATGGGAGGACTAGAGAAATGCCTGCTCTGACCATAACAAAGCCATGGGGTGCATGAAGAGGATACTGCATGCGTATATTGACTTGACTTGTCCCTGAGACCCTGGTGGGATTCACTGTGTAAGCTGATATAAGACATGCTGAGCCTGAAGATTTGTGTCTATGCTTAGCCCTTTCAGGCCACATGGAGGGGCTTCAAAGCATGCTTAAATGTCATTTATATCCTTTAAATGCTGCATGCTGATGAGGCAACATTAAGAGGTCATTAGCCCAGTCCATTGCAAAAAGATGTTTGCCTGCATAACCCTATTAATTAGGGAAGGAAAATCATCCTGTCCCTCCCATCAATATAGCTATGCTGGCAAGAGTCTCAAGAGGATGTACTGTTCTGCTGGCTCAAACTCATCGGAATACGCCATCTTGGCAAGCGCGGAGTTGTTGCCAGTAGAAGCTCGGTCCCCATGGGGAGAGTTTGCTGCAGTGCCTGGGCTGTTTTCAGTGGGACACGGTTGTGCTGGAAACACGAATGAGGCGCTTTATGTGGTGGCAGGGGGAGATGTCTGCGCAAGGTGAGCAGGTCAGTAAGCTGAGGCAASAGGTGGAATAGGATTGCCTTGTGGACCACTGCGCTTGGGCACTGCCGAAGAAGGCTGTGGGACCAAAGCGCGTGGCATGTGCCCCCTGTCCGCACAGGTCCCGTCTCCTCTGTGGTTGTGTTAGTGAGGTGGTTACTGCCCAGCTGTGAGTAGAGTCCCTTGCCAGTCCTGCCCCATGTCTCGTGTGCTGCGTTAGCTACCAGGTTGGCTGTGCTGCTTGCACACACGCACCCATCCGCGGAGCCTGTGCTGGCCGGCGTTTCAGTGTGAGCTTAGGTACAAGTGTACAGTAATTGAAGAGATCAAGGCTGAGTGCGCCCAACAGACCGACAAAGCCAATTACCCCTCAGGAATTTCTGCTCCTCAGGCTCGGATGGTGATTACAAAACCTTTGCCATTAAAAATTAGCCAAGGGAGAGAGTTGTTACCAGAGTCCAGCAGGAATTTCCCATGCCCATCCGTTACAAAGAGTAACCACAGAAGATGCACAGGCACACGGCCTTTCCAGCAGGCCCGACATTCCCCCGTGCTTGAGGAAGTGGCTAACAGCACACAGATGCATGTGGACCCACAGACACATGCATCCCTGTGTGTTGGCACGCAGAGCAGATAGATAAACCGTAAAGCTGTGGCAAGAGGAGGTTGTGAAACCCGCAGTAATTGCGCTGACAGCTCCCATTTCTGGCTGTGTGCTCCAGGCCCAGCTGTGGGGTCGTGGGGTGGAGGCGGAGGAGGGACAAGTGGTGGCAATATGGGCAGAGGGAGGGTATTTGCTGCTCTGCTCCCCTGTCCTAGAAGCTGAGAGCAGAACCTCCACATTGAGCTGGTGACACTGGGTCACGCAGGGAAGCAAGGTGGGAAGTTTGTAACTGCTCGAGAAAAGCAGGCTGCYCCGAGCCTGGCCGCTCTGTTTCTCTTTTCGAGTCATCCTGTTTCCCTGGCCWCCCTTCTTGGGGTGGGTGTTCACTGCAGAATTAATAAGATTATTATCTCCAGTGCTGCTAGTAACTTGTGTCTTATCCACACCCACATCCCTCTAAATCAGAGATGCTTTCTGACTTGAGTTAGCCAGCCAGCCAAGGAGATGGGCTAGAGTGCAGYCTCTGGATCACTGACATGAATGCTCTGCAGTGTGGATGCAGGCTAGCACTTCTCCTGTATTGCTTGTCCTCCAGGGTCTTCCTATAATCCTTGTTCACTGGGAGAGGGTTTACAGAGCTGTGCAGTTTCCTGCACAGCGCTTAGGAGCGYGCGACCGGCCTGCAAAGACGCGAAGGGGAGCCGGGAAGGTGCCGCTGCTCTCCTGCAGAGTGAGAGCCTCCCTGGGCAGGGAGACTCCGCCAGCTCCACCAGGCAGATGAACCCTTGCTGGTGTAAACTCTGCTCGCCCAAAGGTGGGCTCCTGCGGTAGAAGACCTGGAGAAAAATGTGGCTCCCCTCTTGCAATGTGCTACTAGTCCTGCTATTTTTCATTTCTCTGCCCCGTGGGATTTTGTAGCAGAACTAGGAAACCTTTTTTATAACAAGCTATTTATTGTAGGGATGCAGTTTGCTCCTGTGCAGGAGGAGTAGCACAGGCTTGGGCCACTGGTTTGAAAGGGAGTTAGAATGGACATTAGCCTGGTGTTAGTTTTGTGCCAAGTGACTGTCACTCTAGTGCACTTCTCTCCCATACCCCCATCCCCTGCCAAAGCTTCATTCTCTTTACTCTGCCTAATTTCAGTTTTGGTAGGGTATTGCCACGGGAAATCCCTTAGCAATYGCTCTGTGGAAGCTTCCTGGGTATTCACTGCTCCCTGTAACCTTACAACCAYGGGTCACTCTCACCATTGTGGGCTACTGCTCTTTGTGTTTCCTGGTCAGGGAATAAGGAAGGAGGAGGGATGTGATCAAATCACTTGGCCTTTGATTCTCCTCTCCAGGGGAATGGGGGAGAATGATGATGTTTTTAGGAACTTTCACACTTCTTCCCTTCCAATCTCACTAAAAGTCACTCCTTGTGACTTTTTGCTTGTACGACTAACTCTGGCCTTGGTCCTGCAAGGGTCAGTTTGTGAGTTGACCTCTGAGCCCATGCAGAACCCAGTGAGATAACCAAGCCTGGAGGTAGAGCAAGGAAAGGTACATGTGAGAAACTCATGCTAGAACAAGGGCTTGTGTTCATTACCCTGCAGGACCCTGAGAGCAGCAGTCCCATTTGAAAATCCTCTCTCGTAGTCACATTGCCTCCTGCTTTAGCTGGGTGGAGAGGCCCAGAGACACTGCGCTGATGCTTGGGCTATGTGAAGGATATTAGCACATTTACAAGTGAGGAACTTTCTGCTGCAACTCAGTAAGAAATATTTGAACTGTTTTATTTCCTAGACTCCAGTCTTGTTTTCAGAGAGCTCCATGCATATGCCTTACGGTCCTTCTGTCCTCTGGTGTCTGTTAGGAGTTTGCAGCGATTTGTTGTGCTTTTTGTTTCTGCCTGCCAGTGAGGTGTCCCCACACAGCACTTCCTTTGTGTCCCAGTCTTTAGTAAATTCACTGCCTACTTAATTCTCCAGCATCACATAGTGTAACTGTTAATGCCTTCATTTGCAGTATCTCCAGCATGCTGCTGTTTCAAATACTCCACAGAACCATCTGGAAGCAGGAGGTGCCGCTTGGATTTAACAGGACAATTCTTTTTTTTCGTCACAGCTCTGTGAAACCAGCCTTTGTCAGTGGTGTCTGGGCTCTTGGAACAGCCCTGTCCTGGGGTTGTTTATCTAATAAAAATCTCTGCTTGATTGTGGCTTGCCTTGGGGGAAAGCTGTGCTGCCCCTGCAGGGAGGAATGGCCTCCGTCCTTCCCTTTCCCAGGTCCTGCCTGAGCTTTGGAGGCTACAGTCCCGTGTGCTGCTCTGCTGGAAGCCGCTGTGGCTCCATGTTCTGACCACCACCTCATGAAGCTGCTACTCACGGACGTTACTTCCATTACCTGGTGCAGTGAAAGGAGGCGGAGGTGAAGTCACCCTTGCTCAATTTTGTAAGCTCATTCAGCAAGCATCACCAGGACTGTGCTCAAAGGCTCACTGGCACTGCACGGGATTGCACAAGCCAGGCTTCAGGAGCTGCTGTGTGGGTGTGCATGTGCTCTCCTCACTGGAAGAAGCACAGTCAGTTCCTTGTAATAATAGCCTTTGTTTCAAGGCCCTGGGGAACATCTTAAATGCCTGTCCCTCTCTTATGTCAGTTGTAGCAGCTTCCTCCTCACGTCACTGGAAAACACCCAGTGAGTGGAAGAGGTAATGATAGTGGAAAGAGAAAGTACCCGCAGTACAAACACAGTTTCACCTTGAGGAGATATCAGTGGGCTGCCCAGCAAATGGCCCTGCCAGGAAGGCCGTCTCTTTCCACCCTGGTGTGTCAGCCCAGGGCAGGTCACGGATGTTGCCYGTCGGCAGAGACGCTGTGTGCTGCTTGGCTGCATGTGCACACTGCATTTCYTGCGGGACACTCTGATGCTGCTAGTAGCAGACCCCAATGCTGCACTTGTTTACTACAGTGCAGTGCAGTTTAGAAACTGTGGCATAGAAACATCCAAAAGTTTTATTTGGGAGAATGTCTCAGAGCTGGGGCTTGGAAGAGTCAGAGTAACACATCTTTTCTTCCATATATTCAAGCAAAAKGCTTGGAAATATAATTCTGTCAAAAGTTTTGATTTCTTTCTGACTTTTCCGATTAATTTGGGGTAAAAACAGAGGTCTTGGAATTTCCTGCAAAGCAGAGTTTATGTTTTTCTACCAGCTTGACTCAGCAAGAATTTTTGCCACAGGAATTTGACCATGAGCATTTACCAGCTAGACAGTTCATATGAATCTCTGAAGATGGGAAAAGCAAGAGAAAAGTATCTCATAAATCATCATGTAGTTTCTGTTTCATACCCCTAAGCAGAGAAGATCATCTCTCTTTTCTCTCAGTTCTSCCTTGCAGCTTTCTTGGGAACAGGCTGCTCACACAGGTATCTGAGAGAAGATACAATGAGTGGTTGGAAGGCCAGTGCAGATGGAGCTGTTCTCTGTGAACTGGTCCTTCCTTAGGGCTTTTCCCTTTGTTGCTCTTTATGAATGAACTCAGTTTTCATGGCACAGTTTCTTGGTTGCTATTACATGACATCTCAGCCCTTCTCATCAGGGTGGATAACTGGCCTTCACAGTAATGTTTTTTCAGGTGTCATTCATGCTTCAATAACTGTGCACCAGAAATGTCAGAATGCCCGAGTTGAGAGGCTTAGTTCTGATCCCTGCATTAAGACCAAAAGAACAATTATGAATGATCTGGTCTGTCTTTAACCAAACAGGATGTGAGGACTGAAGTGATGGAGACTTTACCATACTTAATCATTATGTGGCTCCCTCTGTCAAATTTGTCTTCTTATTTTCCTTATTTTTAAACTATTCCAGCAAAAAAGGAAAAAGCACAACCAATTAATAACTGGTCTTCACTGAAAAACAAAAGTCTTGAGGATCTTTCTGGTATTACTAACCAAAATTTGCTGAAACCAAGAATAGCTGTGAAGTTTGTGGTCTAGGGGCAGCTGAAGGTCAAGCTAGATGTTCTAGCTGTCCCTCTATGGCCTTAAGAGGCTATGAACCTCAACTAAAACAATGTTACCCTAAGTCAAGTTCAAAGTCTGTGAATTTGAGCCTGAGCCTCACTCAGTGACAAGGAATAAAATTCATGGTATTTGATGACAGTGCAAGATCTTACTAGGAAGTGTCCCTGCATACGCACAGCAAAAGCCAAATGGCTGACAATGTTAATGGCCAAAACATTTATTTTCTTTATGGAGTGAAAACAGAACCTGAAGTGCAATAAATACCTTCTGAATGTGCCTTCATTTCTGGGCCAGTGGAGGAGGTCTGACACTTTGAAAAGCCTGCAGGAACCTTCCTGTCAAGTAGCTGCCATCTCTTCTGTGGTCTAATAYGAGATGTGTCCTCTGAACTGGCCTCTGGGCCTGAGCCCACGCTCACATCCACTTTTGTCCAACTGTTTTTCCTCATGCCTGTGACACAGTTTCAAGGAATGCCGGGCTAATCCGTGTGTGGCCGTGCATATGCTGACCTGGAGGCACTCGGCACCTTCCTATGGGCATGCACGCATGGATCAAGGCTTGGGGACTTTGCCGGGGCTTGGTTCACTGCCTGGCAGGGCTTCTCTTGACCTGTGCAGATGCAGTCACAGCTCATCCAGGTGATCGTGAGCAGACTGCAGCACTTCTGACAAATGTATGTGAGAAACAGAATCCTTAATGGTAGCTCATAAAATGAGGTCTGTTAGATAAGAAGCTGATTAAGGCCTAKTTTATACTTTTTGTCGCTAACTAGTATGATCAGTGCTTCTATGGAGCTCTTTAGACAGAGTTTTGATAAAATTCTTTGGGCTTCTGAAATTAAAGATATTTTTAATGGTGAAAGATTCAAGTGCCTGAAGATGGTGAGTGGTACTTTGACCTGGCTTTTGACAGGAACTTCTGTTCCTCTCTATCTTTACTCTTTCAAATTTTAAGACCAAAGAATTAGTTATTTCTGCTCTTGCAAGCAAAATGACAAGAAAGTGATTTTTTTTTCCCAAAAAGGGCTTTTATAGAATGATGTCTCTCACTTTCCTTCAAATCTCAGCCAATATCAAGGTGTCAGCAATAGCTATGGTGAAAGACACAGGGAACATCAAGGCTCATTTGCTGAACAAGTTAAAGTTGTTCAGGAATACAGAGTTCACCTTTTCAGCTCAAAGCTGAACTCTTTGTTACAGTTTCTAAAATGAGAATAAGATATTTTAAAAGACCCTACTTTGGGTCACTGTCAGTCCTGTTGACACACCAGGCCAGAGAAAGGCTTGGGTTTGGCTGTCATTTTTGAAATGGTTTGCGTAGACATTCGTGGACATGCTATTTCTTGAATTCATCTCAACAATGAAACCAGTATCAAAGTCATCCTTAATCTAGACCATTCAGAATTTCTGCATCATTAAGTTATAGAAAAGTGACATTTCTTGGCCTCAGTTGGGAGATATGCCCTTTCTTCTTGGCAAAAAGATTATTCCTTGGGCATTTTTCTGCAAGCTTTTTGATCAGCTACCTTATAGATGACTAACTGCCCCTCTGTGATCTATGCTTTGTTTTTTTTCTTTCAGCTAGACTGGGTTGCAGGTGATGTCAGGATCAAATTTGCTGTTAGAATAAATTGCGGAAGAGTCCACAGCCGTGCAGGGGACAACAGCCAAGAGATGTTTAAGCAGTAAAGGCCATGGACCAGAAGAGTGTATTAAGATCTGCATCTGGTGAATAGAAGGGAGCTCAGACAGGGAGGTGAAGAAGGAGTGGTACGAAGCACTGCCTGAGCACTCTCGTCCGTGCTGCTTGCTTCCTAACAGTGGCTTTTTCCCTGTCTCTGTGCCCTGGGAGCATTATAAGGACCGCAGTAATACGGCTGTGCAAGATTTGGAGGGAGAGTATCAGTAAGAATAGAAATTCTTAATGATATTCTATTAATAAGAAAATCTCACCTTTAAGAAATGGTCTTCAAAAAGAGATTCTGGGACAGTCTCAGCTGGTGTCATTCCTGCCAAGTTAAAAGGGCTAAGAAATAAGTAGGGTACATGTATTTAATTATGATGTTTTTAGGCTCTTTCTGCTGCTTTGAAAGCGTGTCTTGTTTTACTGTGCACTTTGTGAAGTTCTGCATACTTTGCTGCCCAAATGGAAAGTTGTAACTGTGAATGGTTAGGTCTAATCCAAATCTTGTATAYGTCAAAAAGGCTGGCAAACTGCCAGCATACTCCACAGCACTGTCAACATCTGTCACCCTGGCTTGTCAGGAATCAAACGAGATGTTCTTTTCTCTGGAGGTGGGAGGACTTTATTGGCGTCAGGACTCTGCTTGGTCCAGGAGGGAGAAACAAGTCACCAAGACTGGTCATTATTTTCAAGAACATCATTTGGTGGGGTCCTCTTGACTTCCTTCCCACCCAATCTCTGCTGCTCTTCTGCTCTGATCACAGGGCAAAGCAGAAAGGGCAGAAATGTTTCTCTTGTGTCTTCTGAACTCACAGAACATTTGAAGTTTGGATGAGTGCCTGGATGGGATGGGCTCGGGATGATCCCATTCTGCATTACGATTCCAGGCAGGGCAGTGTATGTGCTCACAGTGAGAATCACTACATGCGGTCCTCCCTGCTGGGGCAAGTGGAGTCACTGCTTAGAGTAGAATAGGATATAGAGGTTGCCTGGACTGCTCCAGTCAAGTTCTCATACAGTCTTCAGCACCAAAGTGTCTGGGCAACATATCTGCCTCAGCTGCAAAGCACAGCAGGTTGAAAGGACCCCGTGTCATCAAAGTTGGAGTGGTGCTTACAGGTGCATGTGCCCTTAAGACACCCTTTATCTTCGTCTGGGGCCAAGAGACCTCTAATGCAGAAACACCAGTGGGAAGTGCATCCTTTGCAAGGCTTTGCATAATGTTTCTTGTGCCCAAATGCGTCTGTTGGTTTCCTTACAAGCGTGATGGCRAATAGGGAGATGCTCAAGCCCTGGTGACCTCAAGGCTCCCCCAGGGWACCCAGGGCTCCTCCTTTTCACAAAAGATGCCACCAAGGATCCCAGTGTGTGAATCAGGAGACTTAATATTGCTCTCTAGTACCCTCTAGGGTCCAGAAGATACAGGTCTGGGAACTTAGGGCAGTGGGTCGAAGTCCACAGAAGCAGAGACACTGGCTGGGCAAGGGGGTAAAGGAAACACATTGGTCACTTCTCAAGCACTTCTCATCCCAAAGGGCTCTGAAGAACCACTGGCACAGGAGTGTAGTTTGTCCTTGTCCTGCAGGCAGTCCCAAGGCCCTCACATCACCTCTGTCCCACCTACAGGGTAGAGCCTCGTAATAGGTGGGAGGGAGCAACTCTGCAACCCAGCGCCAAGTTMCTGAATCATGACATTTAAAGGCAGAGGCATGATAAGGATACTTGGGCTAAATCCTGCCTCCAAAACAATGAGCCTAAGAGGTCTTTATTGTCCATCACAGAGTAGACAATAATATTTTTGTTACCAGAGCAATTGCCAGTGGGATGTGGGACAGCAGCCCATTATGTACCACAAGGCACAAGAAAATATTGCTCAAAACTTGTGTCATATTTTGGATTGCTGCTCTGATTTATTGGTTTTCCCTGGCTCTGGGGTTGCAATGCTGAGGCACTTCAGGAGTAGGGATGGTGCATTTCTGGAGCACAGTAAGGGCTGGACTGTCGGTATTATTTGTAAACATGGCTTAATTCTCCTCACCAGAAATAAAAACCATTTATCCACTTATCCAAGGAAGCTTGGTCAAATGTAGGCCCCATACACTGCCACTTCCCACTTCTACCTCCTGAAGAGAAGATAAGCTTCATCCTTTTCATACTTTAATGATAGGCTAGCTAGCTTTTTAGTCTTCCTTTCTCTTTTCTAAGCTTTTCCACACTCATTCCCTCCTAGCAAAAGAGGGCTAGAGGTATTCCCAGGAAAATTATGCCTGGGAAAATTAGGACATTTCAGAGCTCTCTCTGATCTGGGTCTCTCTGTGGTTTCTCCAGTGGGGGAACTGGCTTGTGGTCTGTGGGAAGTTGCTGCTCRGTAGGGGCGTCCGAAGGAAAGAGTTGGGAGAGCACATGGGAGGAAGGTGCCAAGAGATTTTAGGGTCCCCGGGTTGTCAGGGATGGAGAAAATGGAGCAGGGCACATTCAGACCCTGTGAAAGGGACACCGAGCAGGCCACCACCATGCTCTGTTGGGATGTGACCCCTARAAGAGTGATATTGCTGTCACTGGAAGAAGAAAAGAGGTTCCAGGGATGACCTTTCAGTGAGGCTAAGAATGAGAAATAGGGGTAATTGTAAAGAATGTCCCATCCTGAATGAAGCAGCAGAGAGAAGGGCTTTGACTTACGTAGGGGTATTACATCCCCCATTTCTCCCCAGTCTTGCCTGATTAGGGGCAGTGAAAGCAGACAGGCAGCTGGGCCTCATTTGTGTGAAGCTGTGGAGGGGCAAAGCAACCTCAAACCTSAACAAAAGATGGGGTGTAGGGCACGGCAGAACCTGCCCTGGCGTGCGCACAAGCAGCCTGCTCAGCTCCTTGCCTTGGCCCCTCAAGTGGAGGCTCTGACAAGGTGAGTCAGGTACTTCCTACAAATCCTGGGGAGGAGTCAGGGCCGGCCATGGGCTGTGGGCCTGAGGAATTAACTGCTGAGGAGGAGGGAAGCAATACAGAAAGGGAAGGAGCTCGAAACCATGGAAACGGGTCTCCCCCTCCTTCTTCCCAACGCTCCGATCTGTATTTCCYGGAATATGTGCTGAACTCTGGTTTCTTTTGATAAAACCGACACTTGGGTCAGTGCAGCTGTGATGAAAGTGGTAGTTGTGAGGCTAGGTGAAGCAAGGAACCGAGAAGCTGAGGGTCTTCCTTGCTCTTCCTCCTCAAGCTATCTCATTATCTAGAGGTATTAAAGTCAGAGGCACATTAATGTGTGGGACTTCCAGGCAAGTGGCCTACTTTCAGCATCCCCTGCTTTCCTTGCTTGATGCCATGGGTTCATTCTTTTCCTGCAAAACTATTTTTCTCTGAGCAAAATCTTTATGTCTTAGCTTGGCTTCAGGATTTACGTCAATTCTTTTTTTTTTTTTTTTTTTAATACAGACAGCCCCTACTACCCATATTGCAACTCCAGTAAGATTTAAGTTGTTGACTCATACTCTGTTTAAGTTCCCAAAGTAAAATCTGTGCCCTAAACTATTAATTCTGGTAAGGCAGAGGAATGTAAGTGTGAAGGATGGGAGGTGAAGGGAGAATATTACTGGGTAAAGTGAGATTTGGAGAGTAACAAATGATACAGGAGAAATCACAGCTGCAACCAGGAGCTGGGGAGAGAGGAAGGTGGAACAGGAGCGTCTGAGTGTGCGTCTTTGGAAACAGACGATACGGMCGGAGATTATTGGTGGCCCCTTTGATTCAGCCTTCAGAAGCAGTGTGTTCATCCATGACTGCTGAAAAGGCTCAGKTATGCTTACATAATATTCGGAGAAGAAGGCAGAACTGATGGATGTCCTGCTCAAAACATACCAGGGGAACACTGGACTCCTGGGAAAGGCCACAGGGAYGGGGGTGTGGTAATCATGAGTTAAYATAGCCCAAATCCCTTAATATGTGTTCAGAAAGATCTTATCACTCAGATCTTATCACTCTACTTCCTCGGCTGAACCCAAATAGCATGTTTGGGGACCTAACTCCTCCTTTTCCTCTGCTTGGCTCACTAGCCAAACACCAAGCACAAAAATTGGTGCCCTGCCATAGTGCACCTCTTCCCTTAGAAAACAAACAAACAAACCTACCTATTTACAGAGATCTGTCCAAAACAGCCTCTTCATGTTCCTGCACCGAGCTAGTTATGCTGCTAAAGAGATTGATGAATAATCCAGGTTAAAATGCTTTGTACTCTGTCTTCTGAGTGTCAATGTAGAATGTAGACATGGGGAAGCTCTTCCTGTAGAGGTGAAAGGTTAAAATCAAAGCCCTGTGGAAAAGTCTGAAGATAAAGCCAGGGGATACCATGAGCCATGTCTCCCTTATCAAATACAAAAGAAATGTTCCTTGTATGGATGCATATTTATGTGTAAATATGGGTATACATATAGGTGTAAAGGCAAACAGGAAAATATTTAGCTTTGGGATGTACTGGATCATCCAGTGATGATGGACAAACATATWTTTGGCATCTTTTCCAGCTAAATGAGGTTCCAAGCTGAGACGAGTTGTTTTTGCAGTGAGCAAGGAAGGAGAGGACTTTCTCACTCACTTCAAAGCCTCTGGCACTCAGGAGAGGTAATGAGAACAAGGAGCACTCCTGCAACTACAGCTGAACCCCCCTTCAAGGAGTGCTGAGCACACTCTCTCCTTGGCAGCGCTTGYGCTTCAGCTGCGTTGCGCTCAAGCTCAGCTGCAGCCCTCTGTAGTGATTGCGAGTGCAGATACGCAGCACACGCAGCACTGGGACTCRGGGAAGAGAACGGCCTCTTAGATGGACGCTCCGATTGCACAACGCCACACTGAGCCCCCCGCCGGGTCCAGGAAGTCTCGTGTACAAAGCGCTTTCAAATGCTTTCATCGTTACAGACACTACAGGGGGCTGAGGAAGAAGCCTGTGGTCATGTCAACCTGTGCATGCTGGGCAGCTGTGGAAAAAATTATTCCTAACCTATGTGAGGGAAGCCTTCCCCTTGCAGTGGTTTTTCTGGCATCATTACAATCCCAGAAGCAGCTGAGAGCGCCTGGCTGGAATGCTCTGAGCACCTCCATAGTGCAGAGAGCAATAAAAGACAATCATGAAGCTCTGTTTTATATAAGAGCAAGACCATGACACAAGTGCCCTGCCAAGACAAATTAAAACTGGGCTTAGGTTGTTKGTTGGTTGAAATTGTGTGACCAGGACAAGGAAGAAATTTGGGAAGCACGAATGATTGGCTTGCATTTCAGCTTGAAGGAACAAATTGGGTCTTCCTTGTTTATGATGGAAGACCTCACAAAYGCTTCAGAAGCAACAGATGTCTCATGGCTAAAATTACAAAGCCACTGTTAAAAAAGGTAGTATTTTCTTCCGTGTTTATTATGCACTCATGTTAAAAAAACAAATGAGCCCCAAAAAAGCCTTACCTGTCTCTGCTGTTCTTTTTCTTATGATGTAAAATTGTCAATATGGTCTCGCATCAGGGTGCATGAGTCTGAATTATGGAATGAAGAGAATGACTCTTTTAAAAAACACCATGAAAACATTATTGAACATATATTTCATTAAATCTGTTTATTCAAAATTTTTCCTTTCTTTGAGGTCTACTTTAAAACCTTCTTAAAAGATGATAYCATAATACAGAGGCATACAAGAAGCGTCACATTTAGATATAATTAGAGACCTTAAACAGTTGTTTTTCCCCTGATTTTGATTCCTCTTACTTTTTTTTTTTCTTAATAGCCTTTCTGTTCTGTTTTTTAGTTCCTCCTGGAGGTCAGGATTTTGAGGCATCCAGCTCTGATTGATTGCTGTGGAAATAACGATGAGGCAAAAGTGAGAACAGTGACATCATGGGAGAAACAGATGGTAAGAGCTGATGAACTTCTAAGAAGCAAAGACATTTCTGCCAATAACTRTTCCTAGAGAACAAAAAATGAAAACAGAAGAAAACAATCTTAGTTCATTGCACAAAGAGGGAGTGCTGGGGAATCAATCCTTACCCATACACTATCTGAAAGCAAGAACAACTAGCCATTGTGAAGAGCTTTTTTGGATGTCACTAGGCCTTTAACCTAAGCAAAATAAAAGCAGTGTTGAGGTCTGGAAGAACAGAGAGTAGAAGCCCCAGCAGTTTGCAAAGTCTCCCAGACACCTTCACACGATTAGGAAGGCAGTTGCTTCCCCCTGCACACAGATATCTTTGGAAATTTTGCTTTTGGAGAAGCAGAGTCCTCACAGTGAACCATGCTCTTCAGTTATAGCTAATATTGTTTTCCTTAATGAAGTTGCTGAGATTGTGACATTGTGCTCATGTAGCTAATTATGAAATAGCATGGATAAAACTACAGTTAGTTCTGGTATCAAAGGAAGAAAAAAACATAAATCTCCACAGGTTGTTGTCTGATGTTTTCTACTGTGAAGAAGATGAAGAAAGCAGTTTGGGGAGGGGACTGGCAAGGTTTTTGAGCTTTTTGTGTTTATAATCWGTCATGATATTGGCATTACAATTACTATGGCATCTAAATATGAGATYGGTGATTACAAGCTTGATTAAGTGCTTGCTATCTAGTGTTTCTGGACTCTGCCTTGTTACATCATCAGTGGGGAAATTAATTGCAACGCTTATGCCTGGCCTGATCTGAACGTGGTGCGAGCGTAGCCTCCTGCTACRAGATGGGCAAAGGAGGTCTCGATGGTGACAAGCTACCAACTGTGCGAACCAAGGCAGCAGAGCCTATACACCTTCTCAGGTGAGTTTAGTGAGCAGATGGGCACTCTAGTTGTTCGGTGTCTGACCAAAACTGGGCTGGTGACGTGTCAGTTGGGTGAGACAGACTGCCCTCGGAAAGGGTCTCTGTCTCTTGCCCAACTCCAGTAAGTTAAATCCCTTCTTCAGTCTCTTGCAATACCCCTCAGCTTTTCTCTGTTAGGGGAAGCAAGGGTGCAGTGTAGCAGGCAGCCCTCCAAGGAAGATAACTTCAGATTTTAAGGGAGGTTTAGGTTGTGTACAGATTTTAATTTAGTGARTAGGAGAGGGTGACCTGTCCTCCTGCCTTGGCTCCAGTTGCTGGTTTCTGTTGGTGGTGCAAGTCATGTGGCAAAGTGTATTTCAGAATCATTCATGTTGCCCTTGCCAGGCATGAATCTTCATGCTTCAGAGCTCAGACTGAGCGTATCTGTGGTGATCAGAAGGTCTGCATCTTCTGCTGTCCTAACATTTCTACAGGCTGTACCATCTAAGCAGAATRGACTGGGATGCCTTTGGTGTTTTCTCTGTTTTTCAGCTCTGTTCAGACATATGGAGTATAAGCTGCATACATAACAGTGCAGTTTAAGCCTAGCTCTGTCTTCAGGCATGCAAGTGGACACAGCTCCCATACAATGAGGATACTGTTTTGATTCCTTCATAGAAAATCCTCTTCTTTATTGTCCATAACTATTTGATCCCATCATGGGAAACACAAAACACAAGCATAGATATTACTTCATGCACTACAAAAAAACTTGAAGCTMCATGACTGTTGAAATGACCTTGTATGAGGTGCTTTGAGGACCGTGTGCTTTCATCTCACCTTAACTTTTGATGTTTGTATTTGAGCTTACACTGCAGGCAAGCTGTATAGCCAGTGGAGAGAGAGGCACTTCCAGGACTTGGTTCTTTGGAGCTGTTTTCAACATCTACCTTCAAGTGAGCCTGCCCGTGCCTCAGAATGGCCGCTTCTCGTCGCTGACTGTTAAAAAGTCTAGACGTCTGGCTCTGATGTAAATGTCAACCTCTGGACAGGTTTATCCCACCAGAAAAAATGTCCCCTGGTAAAACCCAGAGCCATTATTTTGTTCTCTTGAAGGGACAAACAGTAAATTCAAGGATGAGGGCAGAGAAAAGTGAGATTGAAGAGAAATTAAAGAAGATAATAATGAGGTGATCAAATTCCYGCACCTTATCTGGGATAGGAAGGAACAGAAGCCATGTAGAAGCCTGGCTCACCCCCTTATCAAGGGATTTGGTGGGAAGAATTTATAGATTTAACAGGGAGGAGACAGGAGGAAATGTTTTGATATGGTCAGTATTAATAAGCTAATATACCATAGCTACTTATAAAAACTAAGCTATTACTTTAGTCTAAACTCTATAATAGTGTTCTGGTTGAATGCAAGGGATCTGCACACTGTTAAGAAAAAAAATATACATATGTTTTCCTTTCTAAAAGAAAACAAAGCCTCTGCGGGCTAGACCTTCCAGTGACAACTATGCTTGCTTGAACACAACAGGAGCAGAACTGCGGTGCTAGGCAGGGTGTCTCCGAAGGACACGACTTCTCTTATGAGATCCCACAGAACAAAAGAGCTTGTAGACAGCTGACGTGCTCAGGTGCTTGAGAGTACTCGATGATTTTTTTCATTTTTTTTTTCTGTGTAACACGCTTTATCTTCAGTCTTCCATCAAAGCAACAGAATTTGGTAAATTTTACCTATCTCTCTAAATTTGCTCCCAGAAGATACCATGACTGTAGAGTTACCAGACTTAACCAAGACAGTACAACAAAGCAGTATTTTGCATTCACTCATGTGTGAATGTATTTTTCTTCCTCTTCTCTTGTATTTCTCTCTTAAGCTTTAAAGATGCATCTCTTTCTAAAGTGCTAGCATTCAGTCGCTTACTTTTAAAGGAAATTACTATTATGTGTGAGCAACATTATCTGTGTGACTAGAGCATATATTTATTTTTGAGTTTTCTGTTGTAATGGGGTCAGTTAAAATTCACTTAGTGTAAGGAGTAAAATATCAGTGTTACTGATGGAAAGTTAACTGGCAAGAAATGTCCTACCTAGATGTATTCATATATGACTTTTTATAAAATACAACATAAAATTTGAGAGGAAGAATGTTGCTACAATTAAAAACAAAGGACTAGAAGCAAGAATATCTGGTTTCTGCTTTCTGTGTCACAGACGCTCTCTGTGGCTATATAGAAATCACTTCTGTCTCACTCTGGTTTCCCCATCTGGAAAATGGTCTAATGATACCTTCCAAAAAGGTGCTTGAGAAGCGTGACTCATTAATATTTGTAAATACCGAGGGATGAGAGGTCCTGTAGATATACAGTGTAACGTATTATTATGAGGGTGTCCTTTGCCTATTTCCCTGTGCTGTGAGGGTGAGCTTTTCGTATTCTTTGCTTTGGGGTCGGACAACAGCCCCATGGGACTCCATGGTTTTTTGACTCCGTATGAAGTTGTGTCGAGTTTACAAACACAGCGATAACTTCCTGACCCCTGATGCCTACCGTGCAAGCCCAGCCTTGGGTCTGGCTCCCAAGCGTGGTTCTTCCTGGTGCATGGTAGCAATCAAAGTGCCCTGTTTCTGGTGAGCAGGGTCCAGCTTTCTCTCTCCTGGAGCTGCTGCGGTCCTAACAGCGATGAAAAAGCTCTGAGGGGGAGTTGGTAGAGTGTGAGCAGTGGCAGGCAGGCACTGGGTCATGTGCTGTGAGGGGTCACCACCGTTACAGGTATTTGGCAAACTGCGACGTGATGCTCCTCTAGTGATGATTGGTCCTGCRATGCACCTCTCTTCTGCAGCTCCTCTGCTCTGGGGATGTTTCAGGGCAAGGAGAAGAGCCAGAGAGTGGCTCCTGTAAAGGGATTTCTCTAGCTGGGTGGAATGTGTTAGCAAACTGCAATGGTCCTGGAAATGACCGAAAATAACAGCAGGGTTACAAACTTTTGACTACGGGAGTGTGTGAGAAGGTCTGAGGGCACTGGAGTTCACTGGTAGATAACAATTCCAGAAAGTGGTTTTGTATACTTACAGTCAAATTGTATAAGTGGTTTTGTATACTTACAGTCAAATTGAATAAGTGATTTTGTATACTTACAGTCAAATTGAATTTGATCAGCCCTTGAAAAGCAAAATTTATTTCAAAATTTGCCAATTCTTATTTGTTCTCCAGGGACGACTGAAAGAGTTTGCAATCTTGTAAAATGAACAGGTAGGCTTTTGCTTACTGGAGCCTTTCTGTCTTTTGGAAATGGATAGAAACTGTGTTTTGCTCAAAATCAAGTGCTTGAATGTTTTCGTTATATCTGCGTTTCTGCAAATGTGCTATACAAYCCACTGGAGAAGACACAAATGTGATGGCCTAAAGCCAACATTTTCTAAATTAGGGACAGAAGTTTTACTCAGGGGAAAACTGCATTAGTTTGGGGCAATTTTTTTTTTTAATTATTATTCAAAAATGTTATCTTCATGGGAACAAGAGGTTGCAGGAGAGGCCAGGGCCGACCACTTTGAGCAGGAAATTATTAACGATTCTTATCTTCTGGAATTTGAGTAGATTTGGTTGGTGATCTTTATAGAACAATATTTATCTTTCCCTGATGGACTTTCTCTTTGTCTCCACTAGTTATCTGAATTATAACACGGCGTTCTGCTTGAGTGTTCTTGTAACTGCGAGCCGAGGGACCGGGGAGTGAGGACAATAGAATTATGGTTACGGTTGGCAAATTGTGAAGACCTTTTGTTTGAAGGTTGGATGGTAATCACAGGAGATTGGGTTTTATGATTACTAATGGTCCTTCACTCCCCTTTCCCATGTGAGTCTTTGCCTGTACAAAGCTACAGAGAATGCATAACATGTGACATTCTATGACTTTCTTTTTAATATATGTATTATTAATGTGAGTTAAGTTTTCAGAGGTTTTTTTTTCCCGTTTATAGTACTTCTGTGTTTACAGAGGAAAGGAGAAATACARTTGTTCTTTGGTGGAGATCATCTATGTTTAAAACTTTATCACTCAAATTTCTGTCTTCTTCAATCTCCCAACTGCCCTGTACAAAATCTCTCATTTTCTTTTCTTCCTACACCACCTTATCTGTCTTTCCTCACAGTGCTATCTTGCCCCATAAATACCCCAGAATCTATATGTTTGTATGACTTCCACTATTTTTCTTACACTATCTTGAGCTATTCCTGCTGCATATGCAATAGTAAACAGTGATAGCACAAACTGATGGCGTTTTTTACTGTTTGTATATAAATGTGTCTAATCTCAGTTGWTGGGAGAAGTTGGGCTTCACTTCCTTGCCTGAAAATTGGTTGTGTTGAGTGGGCTAACACTGTGAGAAGCATCCTACTTTTGAGGAAATCAGTGCTGGGCGCTGGATTCCTTACCAGATATGCCAGAGATATACTAAAAATGTAACTTATCACTAGCGGGGCCGTGCTGTCCCTGTTACAGCRAGATCTGTGTGGCCTTATTGCTTTACTCAAAGTGTTTTGGTGGCTGCATGCAGCCCGCAGACCAGACCACAGGCTGGTCTGTTCTGCTGATAGGCAGACTCGAGTCCTTCTGTATGAAATCCTGGGCCATACCTGCCCCCAGAATTTCACGTCTGAAAGAGGGAGTGAATTGGGATGAGGGGGAGATTCAGCAGTTGGCAGCATTATTAGTGTGGAAAGATACAGCCAGAAAGATAGCGCTATCCCACGGCCTTCTTGAGGGTGCATTCTCAGCTTAATGCAATGAATGTATGATGCCCGTTTTCTTCTTTAAGATTTAGAAGCCTTGTCCCAAAGTCCTAAAGCGAAAGAAAATGCTCAGAGTGGCTTCAGYGTGCTCGGGGTCTGGCCTTCTAATGGCCTGATGGGATCTGGGGAGCACAAGAAATATGAGGTGCAAGGCCACTTGCCTTTCGCTCTGGCATGCTTCCACTGCAGCTAGGACACGGCCCCTGGGAAGTCCGACCAGCAAGGCCCTCCATTAGCCRCATGTTCATTATTGTCAGTTATCTCAGAACCGGAAATCTTCGCTCATTTTTCTCCTTAATCCCTGTCCTCAGCAGACAGCTTCTGTCTTCAGAGGGCAGCTGGCAGGACGAGACTGTCCTGCCAGGCCATTCCTTGGAGTAAATACTCCAGAATCGGTCTTTTAATAATAATAKCAACAATAAGGGTAGTAGTAATGGTAATAAGTYGATTRTTAGCAATCTTTCTGACCATACTATCAGAGTGCACAGGCAGCAGGACTGTGCTTCCACTTCCAGCTCTGAGGCATTACCTCAAGCGTGAGGTACCGTTCACGTGAGTTAATGGCATCCTCCTTGCACGCCTGCCCTGTGGCCCTCTCTCATGCTGGTAGTTGCTGAGTCGTTGCTGCAGTGGAGCTTGCAGGCAGAGGCTTCCTTGTCTTGGGTGACGGTGTTTATACAAGCTTTATTTCCTTGCTAGCATCAGCCAAATAAATAGGCATTCCTCGTTCCTCTCCTTGTCCAGCCTGAAATTCACACCCTTCTGATGCATACGGGTGAGGAACACAGTAATCCTGCACACTGCCCGGGATGGGACCCGGTGCCGTCATGKTCTTTTTTCTGTATTTCCCTTCCAGAATTAACAGTACTCACAAAACAGATAATATTAGAAACGAGCCAAGTCTCGGCCGTGAGGATGAGTGTCAGCGTGTCCAGCAGGGGGGAGTGTGGGCAGCACAAAAATGTGATCGCTTTGCTGTTAGGTGGAAAAACGATCAACCAACAAAATACCACCCAGAGTCTGAAGGATRGTGCAGGAGGTGGGTGTCTGCTCAGGGTCAGTTCCCCTCTCTGCCCCAGACCTGGGTATGACCCTGGGCAAGTTGCTTAGCATAGGCCTTGCCTTYCCTGGCTTTATTGCCCGAAAGGTTGGCTCTTAGTCTACATCAGTTGCACAGGCTCTCTGTGGCCAAACAGTGAGAGATGATCATCTTTGAGGACATCCTTAGGATCTTTTCCCAGATATAGCTCTTTGGTTGTGGGAGCAGGGCTGGAAGAGTGCGAAGACCTATGCAAGCTGGGATGGGCAAGGAGGTGTGAGGAGCTGGGGACGTCCTGTGAGGACTCGAACCTTGTTGAAAGGAGCAGGGAACGTAATGGAACAAGCTGCAGCTTTCATCTGCAGAGCTAAAGAAGGCAGAAAGGTTTGCTGCTAATTGTGTAGAAATGGCACCCACTGATCAGCAGTAAGGCTCAAATCTCTACCATAATGAGTGCAAGCAACCAATACTCCCAACAAATGCCATCAGCTTCTATAGCCATCTCGTACGGTCTATTCACCAGCCAAAAGATCATCCTGAGTTCATCCATATTTGAACTGGGAAGAAACATTAAGGCGTCTTTTTAGAGAATACGGGAATAAAAGATTTACAGTTGTCAAGAAATCCACCAGAGCTTCTTATAATTTTCCCCAGTTGTATTTTTACCATGTTTCTAATCTCTCTAAGATTGYCTTGCGTAATATTTCCCCATTGTATCATTATTTTTTTTCTTTTTTAACAATAAACGAAAGAAAACCATTTGTTATTGCACTGCTCTCTCCAGCATAAGATTTCTATAGGCCATGACCAAATCACCCATGACCTTCTCTTTTATCCAACAAGCAGGCTGCGTCCTGGCAGCTCTGCTCCATGGCATCTCTTCCAGCGTTGCAGTCATCCTCTGGCTCTTCTCTGCACCCTCTTGACTCCTCCCCACCCAGCTCAGGGCGCCAGGACCGCATGCAGTGCTCCCAACAGCAGTTGTCTTGGTGCTAAAGACTGGGATAATGCAACCTCCCTTTTCCTGGTTGATATTTCCTGTTTATGCAGCCCGGGATCTTATTACCCTTGACACCATATTTCACACTGGCAGATATATCCATGACCTCCAAGTCCTCCCCAGATTTCTGGCTTGTTTGGGTAGAAATCCCTTTTGTTAGGAGGTCTTCTGCTTTGTTCCTCAGCATAAGTCATGCATTTCTATATTAAAATGCATAGTTKATGTGAACCCTGGCAATCTGTATTGCTGTGTATCAAATATATTCTCTTCATTACTTAATTGTCTCTGTGTTATCTTCTGACTCCAATGTGACTCATTTCATAAATCTTTCTGAGCTGGATCTTGGGGAGGTCTGTGCCAAAAGCATCACCATCAATATGGTGACTCCTCACTTAGAGTATCACATCTGGAGACACAAATAATTTTAATCCATTTAATAAGATCCTTGCTTATTTTTCATCTTATTGGGGCATGAACTAAAATGCCGTGAAGAAGTCTGAGTAAATTTTACCAACCCTGTTACCTCTGTCCAATAAACCTGTAATCTCACTCAAAAAAAGCTATCCAGTTAGATAGATAGTGTCTAGACCTGTTTTCTATACCTCTAGGCTAATCACCGTGAATTATACTCCTTCCTTTACCTCATTTCTCACATTTATATCCTAGCCCATTTAACTGTGGTGTCCGAAACGGGTCAGCAGATGCACACTTACCTACCTGCCTCTTGTCCCCAGATTTGGACGCGCTTGCAATGGACAACGTGAGGACTCTAGTCCAACATAGTGCTCGGAGCAGGATCGTCACCAGCACAGATAGGTCAGTATGGCTTTGTACAGGTGAATATTGCAAACCTCAAGGATGCAGATGCTATCACCTGCCTGGGTATCCTGCTACATGGCCACACAACCCCTTTTGTCTGTGCTTTTTGATGCTGGCACCATKCCATCTCTTTCCTAGGCCTTTGAAACAAGTTTTCCAAAACTTACAAGTGGCCTAGAGTGCTCTTCTGCCAGCTCTTTTGATCCTGTGCAAGTTTTGTGGTCTCTTGATTCTAAATTGCTGCCTTCAGGTTTCTTCTAGTTCTGCTAACTTTTAAAAAAAATCTCCTTAGCTCCTACCGGGAAATATGCATTGTCATTGTCATCCGATACAAATGCATAATCTAATTTTTCCAAAGTCTAGAACAGTCATATTTGTTGGCTACATCTATGCTTTCTCTGCTATTACTGAACAATTATTTACCCATTATTTCCACATATGAATGATGCAGAACTCTTCAGAAGATGTCCTTCCTTTTGACTATACTTAAAAGAAATCTGTCTTGCTGGCCTTAAATCCACAAATATCTTTGTGTTCTTTTTATTCCCCTTAGCAATTTACTACATTTCTAGACTTTAAATTATCAATCAAATAAATTTATTATTGCCTYTCCCTGCCTCCTCATATCTACATACACATCAATATGTTATGAAAGAGCAACATCTTAACATTTAATTTTTTGTAAGGTTTTTTATTTACCCCTGCCCAAATCAGCCTTCTTTCTCAATTATGATATTTCAGCACCTATAAAAGTATTCACTTTCACAACAACCATTCCATTTCTTCCTCTTGCATTTCTCTACCAGCTGATTTAGCTCAAAAATGAATTGTTTTCAGCTTTAGAAACTGACCCTTTTAAAGCTCCAGGTTTGTACATTAGCAGTTTGGACTTTATTCTGTTTGCCCATAACAAATCACATTGAGTCACACTCATTTGGCTCTAACCAATCAATAATTCATTTTTAGTTCTGTAGTTAGCTCTTTTTCATCTAATACAGAATATCATTAGAGAATGAGTTTCCACTAAAATATATATGTTTTGGAACATCCACCGCAATCCCTCCTGCTCTGCTCTGCCTCCATTTAGCCCCCTGATGTGTGATAACTGCTGTGGCAGCGTCTCCCACCGTTTCCTGGGTGCTTTTAGAAGCGGACAATGTAAAGCATGCAGAGGCTGCAGTCCTCCAGGAACACAGTTGGCTGTTTTGCCCTTAATGCTGCAGTGCTTTGGAGTCCGGCAGTTTTGGTGCCTTTGAGGCAGGAGCAGCCAGCAATAAACAGCCCTGGCTAATTTTTTCCCCTCTGTTTGCTAACAGCCTCTGCCTGTGTCAGCAGGTGACAGTGCCCAGGCTGCTGCAGTGACAGAAGCCAGGCCATCTCCTGGAACATGTGGAGTCACTGTGTCTGCCAGCACCAGCCATGCTCCTGGGGGTGCCTGGCTACTTGTGGCCCATGGGGGCACGGGGACCATCGTGTGGCTGATGTCCYTACTGGTGCCCTTGAAGAGGTAGTTCTGATTTCTCCAACCTGGCCCCATCCTTTGTRGGTTACCTCTCATACTGAGAGGAGTTCTCTGGAACTAGAGGGCCGCCCTCAATGTTGACACCATCAGAGACCTTTGCTCTTGCTAGGCAGACAAATTTGTTTAGGTGGGATGCCAGGAGAGAAGYGGTGGAGGGATCCTCACAGGCCACCTCTCACAGCGAGCCTCAACCGGGGAGAGCAGGCAGCCGCTAGAGAGCTGCTCTCCAAAGCCCATGGGTGCTGCCCGATAAACTTGCAGCCAGCTCGGGCAGCCTCAGCACTTCTTCCTAGCGAGTTTTGAGTTTTCATCTGAATATGACAGATGAAATGGGCAGTGTCCAAAGCATTCCCACTGCCCAGTCTGGAGTAAAATGAAAGGCAAGCACTTTTGGCTGAAGCTTGGCRCCAGCCCCCAGTCACCCGTCCTTCTGGGCTATCAGATGCGCTTATAGCACAGGAGCATGGCTCTTATATGCCAGGAGCATGGCCAGCATGCACATTGCCTGTGCCTGGATCAGCAATGGTTTATTAAAAAAGGCTTTGCCCTTCACAACCACTTCCTTCTGCAGTTTGGTAGCCATGTGGCCTCATGGTATCCCTGGTGTATCAGAGGTGCTTTCTTACATGGTGGTTGACGGGTTGTCCTCTTTCCATGCAATAGTCTGGGCAAGTTCCCTTGGGCCAAGGGCTACTGTCGCTCTACCAGCACCTCTTCTAGTGRCCTCTGCTGCCTCTTATCAAAATAAAGTGTCCAGTCTCATGTGCYTCGACCTCCTCAGTCCTAGTCAGGAACATGGGATGCACACAGTAAAAGTGTTCTTCRGTGAAAGAACTGAAATGCAGAACACGCAAGGTCTCTCTCCTCTGGAAGTTACCTCTTCCCACCAAAAATCTCATAACCACCTTCTTTTCAAAAATAAGAGATGAACTGAATCACAAAGACAAACACTGGTTCTATAAAACTTTGCAGATGGAGKTTTTTTTGCCATTGTGGAGTCCCTCCAGTTGCATGCACCAAAACTACAAAGGACAAAAGGAGACTCCCCAAGCAGCGATGCAGTGAAATGAATGGGTGTGCAAGGGGGAGAGAGAACAGAGCTGTCAGAGACAGGGCTGCCAACCTGCAGGTTAGGGCTAGCTAGCAGACCTGGYTTTGCATGAAACCCGCTTATTCTTTTATTGAGTTTGGTGCCTGACTTTGTTTGCTTTATTTGTGTTCCCAGATAGCGCTAGGTTGTGAAATTATTTTCCGTTGAAAATGTGATCYAGCTCACGTTATTCCTCCTAACAGGGCTGACGCGGGGCGAAGCCAAAGTCGTTTAGCTGAGAGCCCTGGTCCCCACCAGGGGCAGGCCTGCAGGATGGCGTTTTGAAGAACGGTCTCCTTGTGCCGGTGTCAGGTTTGTTCCTGGCGGGCCCAGCACAGCGCGGCGCTTGCAACTGGAGTACATAAAAGCCCTCTCAATAAAAAAACGAGTGGCACGCAGCTCCAGTTGTGGTGTAAAAGTAGTATGAATGGGCAACACGCATGTTTGCTATCCGGACTTCCAGGTTATGAACATTAAAAGATGAAGTGGCTTAAGAGCACCTAGGCCTGGGTAGGGAGGGTGTTGAGAGGCCTTTGACACTTGCTGGGGATAAGTGAAAAAGGAGGATGGAAAGAAATGGCATTCTGTCATTTCCCAAGGGTGAGGGAAGCTTTTTTCCGACTCAGCCTGCTTCTCTTCTCCTGTATTTGCAGACTGGSTGGCTCAAGAGATGAGCTATCCAGATATAAATGCATTGCTTTAAGAGATATTTGATGGCCCATTTTCAGAGAAAGCAAATTGCTAGGAACTTCCTTGCAAGTGTTTGGAGGCAAGGACTGCGTCTTCTTCTCTGCTAGGAAAGCAGCCTTCTCCTCTGGGAGCTGCTACCTCCCATAGTAATGACAGGCCTCACTGCCCTGGGCCGGTACGGATCGCTGCCCTGATCGCCACGTGCGACACGAGACAGACTGATAAGATGTGTGTGGATAAGATACTAGTCCTTCCACCAAGCAGCGCTCATGAGGTGTCCAGGGAGGAGATGGGATAAAATTCACTGTATTCTTAGGTCCAAGACAGAAATAATATGGTAGATTCACTGAACATTTGCAAGGTCACATCCCTTCATCTGTCCATTGGAAAAATTAATATGGTCCCTTGGAGAGAGAAAAGAACATGTATGGGGAAACAGACAATGTTGTAAAATAGAAGTGAATGGCCTTCTAAAGTAACTTTTCCGTCAAAATATAATTTGAGAAGCTAAGCTCTATGACCTCTAGCTTAGTTCTAGAATGAACACTTGTTTTTAGATGAGCAGAAAATAAACTGGAAGTGATGAAACTGATCATATGTTTGAACTTTAATTTTGTTGAGGGATGACAGTTATGTGAGCTGTCTGTATGGTTTTTGGTTTAAATCATCTGAGCTTTTAACATTGACCTTTCTGTGATTTAGTGACATCATGAAACCTAGTACCCAGTACAGATTTTGCCAACTTTCTTCAAAAGTGGTTTTACATCTATGATATTTTTAAGAGAAAGGGTATTTCTGGCATCTTAGGCAGCTTAAGGCCTGGCTGTTTATTGTCCACATGATGTGAGGTTTTCCCAGAACTGGCACTAGTGACGTGTTGCCTCAACTTGAAGCTCTTTGGACCGAAGTTCTTTCCTCCAAGGTTAGCTCTAAGAACTTGGTTTCAAAATGCTGAAAGGGAAATGGAATTTGGGGAACTATGGTAAGCAGGGGTGAGGGTGATGAGCTTGGCCATTGATGAGGAAGGCTCTCTCTCAAATTCTGTACATGAGAAATGCTCTATGGGCTGTCTTTCAGTTCCAGACCTGAGAAGTACTCTCCTGGGAAACTAAAAGCTCTGGGGAATTTAGGAACCTTCTCACAGTCTATTTGCCCTTGTTCTGATATTTTATTAGCTGGAATGTTGCCCTGCCTTTCTTGGGTGTGAAGGGGCGGCTCTGGGCAAAAAGCCACCAGGGTGTGTGGGCATCTATAATGTCCAGACACAGAAGGAACTGAAGAAAAGTCACCTGCTTTGAGCAACCTACCTGATATGCTCTCATGAACTTGCTCACTGAACTGTATTCAATATGCACTACCTAAGGYCCCAGAGAGACCGAAACGTTATCTTGTGTAAACTGTGAATCAAAAGATTTACCTAATTGCCAGTTATCCAAGACAATTTGTTAAAGCCTGCTATTTAAAGAAAAAAAAAAAAGAAAAAAATGTTTCTGGAGTGGTGAGCCAGACATTACTATACCTCTGACATGGAATTTTACAATTGTATATATGGTTTGTGGTTTACACATCAGATAGATAGGAATCTAGTTTCAGTGCAAAAATATCTAACACACATCTAGTTACAGATTTGGTTGCAACATTCTTCAATTGAGGTTAATAACCTGCACAGTAGAGTGGGCAGGATTTCCTGAACGGATTGGACTCCAGCTCATCCGTGAAGATGACTCTGGGACGATCATAGGTTACTTGTGGGAAAGGGGGTGGGAGGAGGAAATGATGTGAGGATGTCTAGTGTCATCTGTGGAGAAACAGTATTTAGGGATGGGGAAGTTCCCTACCTCAGACCCTAATTGCTGGGGAAGAGGCATGGGGTTATTTTGGTTCATTCGCATTTCGCCCCCCTGTGGTACCTTGGGATGGGGAACCGTAACTGGCTGGCCAGTAACTGCTCCCCAACTTTTCGCTCTGAGGAAGTTTTAATCCACTCCTTTCACTTGAGAGGGGCATTGGGGTCTTTCCAAGAAGGCTGAGAAAAGGTTGAGTCAGGTTTGGCTGGCACCAAGCCCGTGCAATAGCAAAAATCTCATGCTTCCTGGACGGAGGCAGGAAAGGTTGCTCCTGCCTTTGCAGCGGAAGGAGGCTTTGGGTTTTTTGCTGCACTTCTTCCTTCTTTAGGGGCCCAGGTGAGTGGCCAAAGCAAAGGCAGGATTTATGACACGGTGCGCCCATGCTCCTGTCCTCGTGTCTCCAAGATTTAATCCGACTGTCAGGTCTCTGGGTAGGTGGGAGCTTCTCAGCTTGGTCAGACAGTTGGAGTTTGCTGCCTTGCACTTTGGTGTGGAGCGCTGACAATATTTGATGCTTACGTGTGACATTTGTGCAAGCAACAGGCTGCTACTGTGAGGCCTGGGAGGGAGCCTTGTGCTCCTCTCTCTTTCTGTGGTACATTATGTCTGTGGTATTTGGCCTTTGCTACAGCTCTGAAGCAAGGTGTAAGGTGCTGGGAATGACTTTGTGGCTCGTGGCATGAAGAACAGGTTTTTTGTGGGTTCTTCTGTACTGCAGTGGCTGTGTCCTGTTCGCTGGCACCTGCAGAGCGCTGCACGTGTTGGCTTCCAGCCTTGCGCCCCTCTGCTGCAGGACTGGCTGATTCGACAGTCATTGATCTGATTCAAATGTGATTGTTGCTTTGGATTATTTATTGTTCAGGTCAATATTATTAATGTCCACTTGGGGGAAATGTGTGGGAATTCTTGAGTTTAGTTTTACTTTGTAGTTACTGAAAAGCGGAAGTCTGAGGCCAAGTCTCTTCTTCAGTAAGTAACGTGTATCCAGCACCTGGGATGAGCATTAAAGAATCAAGAAAACTGCTTTTCTGAAAAAACGCTTTAGTTCTTAGGCCTAGACCATAAAGAGTCCCCTTTCCAGTCTCCTGATACTGGCAGCGTAAAATATTAACTCCTGAGCAAATGAAAATACATCACCCCAAATTAATTCTGCCCTCCAATAACTGATTTAATACCTCAGACTGCACCATAAAACTTTTCTTGTGGGACTGTGATGTAAGTGTGAGGTGAAGCATTATCCACAGTGACTGTGTGCCTATATTCCTATCATCTATATTAGCCATGGACACACAGGTGAGGGTCAAGTTATAGCCTTAGCTGATGATCCATTTGTCAGGAAAAAAAAGATGGTTTTGCCTCTTGGTCCTTCTGTAGATTAAAACAATCCTGCTGGTAGCTGAGGGCTTGTCCTGTTACCTCTGTTGTCATTGTCTCTGCTGCTATAGGATCATACGAAGATATATAGAGAGACAGGAATTATTTATAAGGAAAAAGGACCTGACGTAGCGATTGACTGTGAGAGAAGCAGCTAGTACATGTGACAAAGGCAAAGTGACAAAGCGATACTGCTGTATTGTCATGAGGATTTTTTCTTCCTTCCCAGGAGCTGAGGATCTTCGGACAAACCCCCTTGAGAGAGGAGCAAGTGAAGCTGCCAGTGGGTGGTGCATGGGCATTTCGAATGCCTCGGCAGGCTGCGTGGCCCGTGCCCACTGCATGTATTCTATTTATACCACAGCAGAGGGAGTGTTGGCAAAGCGGCTTCGAGGAGCAACCTTTTGTTACATCTACAGCTGCTCCCTGGTAAGTGCAAATGAAGCCGGTGTGATCGCTGCAATACGGATGGTGCGATTAACCCGCTCCGTCTCCAGCCACCCCGCTGCAACCGGCTCTGCCATCTCCTCGTTACCGCGCCCTGCGTAGCTGCAGCTTCTTACAGTGAAGGAAGCACCCGAAATACCTGAGGACGTGTTGGATCTGCTTTCTCAGCAGCGCGTTACATTACGGCCCTTTTTCCGTGCGTGTGAGAGGCCCGATCAAGACACCGCGTTTCCAGGCTCCGCGCTGAGGGGCAATATCGGCAATCAGAGAGTGCGACGTGAGTGAAGAAATAGCTCTGGCACTAAAATGCTTGAAATTACTCTTTGTTTCCGTGACTTCTCTCCTAATTTAGATTATCCAGATTCCCTCCAGACTTGTCCGCAAGATGGAATTCTAAGAAAATACTGTTTTTTTTCTTTTCTTTTTTTTTTTATTGTCCGCATTTCTCACATTTCCTGTCCAATTTCAAACCAGGTCCGAGCTGCTCCACCAACATTGCCTGGGCTATTCTTTTGGGGGATCTGAGAGAGGGGAGAAAAATAAACAAAGTGGAGGGAATGTGTTTCTTGGATTTCCCCGCTTTGCAGCCACAGGTTCTTTTGGGCCAGCTGGTAAAGAGTTACTGACATTCCTCTGTTTTCAGGCCAAATGGAGGGATTAGTTGAAGGGTATTACTAACATAGGTCAAGATATTAAAAAATGGGGGCCTAAATTTAGGCTCCTAAATTCGTATTTTAAGCGCCTAAATAAGGGCTTGATCTCGTGCCCTTTGAAGTCAATGCCAAAGCTTCTGCTGAATTCAGTCTGCAAGACGAAGTCCCAAATTATGGTCAGGTTCTTAAAAGTTCTCGGTGTTTCCAAGCTCCAAATAAGTCATCACTCAGCCCGTTTGTAAATCACACCACTCACTTAAGTGCCTGAACACGAGGTCTGTGCTCTTAGGTATTCCATATTTAAAATCCTGCCTGTTGAGTCTGTCTTTCCATCCTAGGAACCAYTGACATGAGAAAGATAACCAGGCTACTACAGAGGTGTAGCCTGCACATGAATTTACTTGCTTTCGTTAGTGAAGGGTCCTTAGCACCAACACGGCGGGTTCCATAAGAATGTAGGTATCTCCTGTCCTTGTCTTTACTGCTGTGTAACTTCAACGTGGAAAGTACACGGGTGCCCTTGCTTGTGCCAGGATCCATGGAAGTACATGACCATTCGCACCTATTTCTCATGCGCTGCTCTCCTGGTAACAGGATGTTGGCAGGTGGGAAGATCACAGGATCCAGATGAAACACGAGATGAGGAATCCTGGAGTGGTAATTTTAGAAGCTGGGTTCTGTACATTATTTACAGTACATTGTAGCTTTAAGGGGGCAAGAGTCCCCTTCCTCACTGGGGGATTTCATCCTATTCCTTTTGGTGAGGCTTTCAACAGTGCAGCAGCCTTGGGGATTTCATGCATCCAGAGGAATGTTAAAATTACAGGTTATTTGCAATAGAATTACATTCATCATTAAAAAAAAAAAAGGAGGCTTACTTAGCATGGTGAGCAGGAGCCCGTTGAATCTTCCATCAAATAAAGGAAAAAAGGGAAGAGTTATCTGCGTTCTGCAGATCTGAAGCTCAGAGGCCTGGCATGAGGGAGCTGCTCACACTGAACTCTGTGACAGAGTCGGAAATGGTTCCTGCCTCCGGGAACTTTAATTTGGCTTTACCTTCAGTTAATGAAATATCCCCTCTTTTTCCCTGGAGGCCTTAAAGTCTCCCTATCTCTTGGAGGATGTTTTTGGCAACTGCATTTTGAATACGGGAAACTCCAGCCATTTTGGACGGATATGTGTTTCTTCAGAAAAGCTTTTTTGCAATAATTAGTGTTAAAAAAAAAAGAGAGACAGAAGAAAGAGGGCTGCTTTTGCAATGTTTGAACAGCACTCACCACTGCTCTGTAGAAACGTGATCCCTGCGGGGAAAAGGGCTCTATTCTCCTCCAGGCCTTTAGGCAAGCGCGGCTGCTGGGCTGCGCCCGGCCGAGGCCGCTGGGCACCGTCCGCGAGGGCAGCGCCGCCGCCGGAGCTGCTCCTGGCTCCGTGGCCATCGCGGGACCCGGCGGCTGCGTGAGGGGGTGACAAAAAGCGTTTAAAAGACAAAGCGAGGGAAGAGCCCTTGGGGCTGGCGTCTACCAAAGGCAAGGGTTTTGGCAGGGGTTTGTTTGTTTGTTTGTTTGTTTTGTTTTGTGTGTTTTCCTCAACCAGCAGGTGCCTCTATAGAGCCAAGGCTCTGCCTGTATCCTTAGGCGTCGGTGCCACCGCGCTGAAATACCTGCTTTCCAGTGGTAGCGGGGCCTTCTCTTTCCCTGGTGTCTTTTCCTTGCATTTTTATTCCGGTTGCCCTTCCTCCCGCCTGTGGCGATGAGCCCCGGAGGTGGCCGGGCTCCCCCTACGGCCCCCAGCAGCCCAGCTGCCTGGAGGAGGGCGGCGGGAGGCAGCGGTGCCCACGCTGGCGCCTCACTGCAGTGTCCCGGAGGAGGAAGCCCTGCGGCTGACCGGGTGAAGGAGCCGAGCCGCAGAATGCCCGCGATGACTGCGGGTGCCGGCGCTGCTGCGTTGCCCTTCAAACGCCTCCTCAGAGCTGGGCGTGAGGGGCGCCTGCCCAAACGTTGGCCCCTTCCCTGTCACGTCGTGCCGTGCCCTCGGGCACCCGAGGCGAGCAGGCCCCTTGTGCCAACCGGGCTTTGCTGGATGGAGAGAAAGCAGCGCCAACAGAGGGTGAGCGTGTCCCCCCCTCCGGCGCTGACACGTAGGTGCTAAAAAGTCACCGTGGCTGAGACGCGGGGCGGGCTGGGGGCGCCACGGCCGCGTGTCCCTTCCCGCCCCCTGCCCCGGGCCGCCGTGCTGCACTTTGGAGCCATTCCCACGGACAAGGTGAATCGCGACGCGCAGGGGCGAGGCGGGCGGGGGGCAGCGCGGCTCGCGCGGCGGCGCGCGTGCGTGGGGA
>PTEX01000018.1:1151945-1241061 GCA_003342815.1 Eudromia elegans | reverse complement strand
CTGCTCACTTGGATCCACTGGGGGCTGGCGGCGCTGCTCTATCTGCACAGCGCGGAGGTAAGCGGGCGGCGGCGGCGGGGCTTTGTGCGGCGGCCGCGGCGGCCTTGGGCGGGCGCGCGGACCGGGCAGCACGGGGGATCTCTCCATTTCTCTCTCCCGCTTTGTTATTATTATTATTAATTTTGTTTTTTTTTTTTCGCGACCCCCGCCCCCCACCTGCTCGGTGCGGTGCCTCTCTGCTGCCCATTGTGCTGGCACCGGGGAGCGCGGGTGGGTGCCCGCAGCGCGCCCACACGTGTCTGTATATATATATACACGTATATATGTATGTGGGTATATATAGCACGTATATTCACACACACACACGTATGCAGCGTGCTGGCGGGGGGAGAAGCGCTGCCCGCGGCGCCTCGCAGCTTCCCCGCGAGCGGCCGCGTGGGCCGTGCGCGCCCCTGGCGCGGGGTCCCGCCGGGAGCGGGGCCGGGAGCGGGGCCGGGAGCGGGAGCCGGCCGGGCCGGGGCGCTGCGGGCGGCGCGGGGCAGGGAGGCAGCGCGCCTCGCTTCTTGCATCAGCCTCTGCGCCGTCCTCGGGTCTCCTGACATTGCAAAAGGGTGTTTCGGCGGTATTTGCCTTGGGTCCCGGCGCGGGTTCGTGCTGCCGAGTGGAGTTCAAAATACCTAGCTGGAAAAACAAATAGAGATCAAAGAGGACAAAATGGATCCTGAATTTCTTCCAGATTGATTTTTTTTTTTTCAAAATGCATATCTCCTGCACCGAGATTATAAAACCCCTCATTTTTCTCTTCTCTTCCTACTCGATCACTTTTACTTTTACCTCATTGTCATTCCTGAGTGATTAGCAACCAACTCTTCTTTTCTTTTTTCTTTTCTTTTCTTTTTTCTTTTCTTTTCTTTTCTTTTCTTTTCTTTTCTTTTCTTTTCTTTTCTTTTCTTTTCTTTTCTTTTCTTTTCTTTTCTTTTNCTTTTCTTTTCTTTTCTTTTCTTTTCTTTTCTTTTCTTTTCTTTTCTTTTCTTTTCTTTTCTTTTCTTTTCTTTTCTTTTCTTTTCTTTTCTTTTTTCTTTTTATACAAACCTGTCCTATTAATCTTTCTGTTTCTAAAATAATCAAGAGGGCCGAATTGCCAGGAGATATTAAGGGGTTTAGTCAGAGTGTCCATGTGAAAGTGGCAGTGTTTGCTAGGCGGACGTGGATTATGTTTTAAAGGCTATAACACGTTAGTTTTCTCCTGCCATCTCTCCTCAGCACTTGGGGACAGTGTTGGCTAGATCATCTCTTGGAATCATAAAAATAAATGCTGTTTGCAAACTAATCGGTTATGCACGTTGTTGATTCAGCCCCGATGCTGGGAGGTAACTCCCGAATTAGGAGCCATTTCGGCTGGAACCGGTGTCGTGCAGGCACCGCACGCTTTGTTTCTAGCCTGTTATATCTCTACTTTCCCCGGTGACAGGCGTACGTTGGGCTGTGCTCGGTAGGAGCCCCGGCTCKGCTCTCGTTACGCGGGTGTCCCGAGCAGGTCTGTGCAGCCCGTGCGCCAGATCGGCCTTAYGGGACAGTTGTTTCCGCTCTCGAAGAGTTTTTCAGCGTCACCTAAACCAGGGTTTCTTCGCCTCACAGCGCCTGAGTAAACTCCAGAGCACAATAGAATGAGTTCCCTGCCGGTCGGTTAGACGCTCTGTATCCGTGTCTAGTCGTAATACCCTTCAACCCTCCCCTTGCTCCTTCTCCCCTCCCCTTCCTGAGATGAATCTCTGGATCAGGTAGTGTCCAGGTCTGTCTGTCCTTGTGAGAGGGGTGTGTAAAAACCTTGTGCTGCCTTTCCCTCCAGGCAGGAGGATGGTGCTGATAGAAGAAAGAAAGAAAGAAAGAAAGAAAGAAAATAATGATGGGAAAAAGTAGAAAAAAATCAGGGGGGATAGGGGGAAATGTGAGCATAAGTCCATGAGAGGTTGCTATAGATGTTCAGATAGTTGGGACATGCGGGCCATATAAGTGCTCGGGCAGATAGATTGTAGGCTCTGTCCTTCAGTTCTGTCCTTATTTGTCCGTTGGCCGCCTGGGCACCACGGTGATGGGAACGTTAGAAATACCAGCAGATCTCACGTAGGCAGCTTGACGATGGCTGTGGGCACGGCAGAGAGCATGACTCTTCACGTTGGGAGCAGGGCTTTGTGCTTTGATGATAATATTTATCTGCACTGTTAATCKGACTGTCATGCTGAATAAAACCTATCTAGCTAGCCAGGCACGTTGGAGAGAATTAAATAAAAGCCYTGGCAGAGGCCGAGCTGGGAGAGCAGGGTCCAGCGCGTGTCAGGTGAGGGAGRAGCGCCGCCGGAACCGCCGCGCTCCGCCGGGGAAGGCACCACCAGGGATGTCTCGCTCTTGAGGGAGCCCTCACGGCTGCGCCTGTGGGGAGGCCGGGACGGCGCAAAGTTGTGTCCCGGTTGGCGCTGGGAAGCGCTCGATGCCACAGGTGTCTGCGTCCGCTTGTGGCGATAGCCGTGTTGGGTGGGACGGGAGGAAAGGGGGCCTCGCGGTGCCGTTGCCTGAGCTGCGGTGTAGGGGTGTACGGTCCTCACTGCTGGGGAGGCTGGCGTGGTTGTGCCCTTCCAGGCCCCTCATTCCTCRAGACTGAGCAATGGGCGCCCACCCGCAGGCATCCTTTGTTTGAGGGTCTCGGCTGCCGCTCAGTGACAGGGTACCCCAGACACGGGTGTGGGGGCCCTTCCCGCCCTCCTCTGAAGGGCGCTGGGACCTGGCCGCACCAGCTGTACCGCCACAGGGGAGAGGCAGCGATCAGACGCGGAGGGAGGGCGAGCGCGCCTGTGACTGGACTGCTAATGACCGCACACCCACCGGGCTCGCTGCTTTCGGTGTCTCTGTGCGCCAGGCCGTGCTGGGGAGCCCCCGGAGCGCCCGCCGAGCCCTGCGGCAGCCGGGACGCAGCGGGTCGCCTTCCCGGCGCGGCCGCTTGCCCTCGCCCTGAGGACGCGCCCCAGGGAGGGCTCCTGGCGAGCGGGACGGGGGGGCGGCCGGCCCGGCGCCTCGGGGGTCTCGCCCGTTCGCTCCTCAGCAAACCCGAGGGCGCTGCGCTCTCCCTCCCACTCCGCGTCAGAGGTGCCTCCGCTGTGCTGGCAGCTCGCGGGATTACCAACCAGCCGCTGCCTCCGTGTACAATGGAGAAGGAGCTGAGCGAGTCTCCCCCCGCCCCTTAAGTAGAAACCGCTGAGAAGAATTCCTAGCGCCTAACACGAAAAGTGCCTTAACTCCTGTCCCAGGGTCCCTCTCAAAGTGGATGGATTGTTTGTTCCAGTCCTAAACAGTTACAAAGCTCTTTTAATGAGGCTGCACAGATTAGGGGGAGGGGAGAGAAAGAGTACTGGTGGTATTGGTGAGGGGGGCGATGGTTGCGGAGGAATGACTTGATTAACCTTTTCTCTCCCTCCAGAGAACAACTTGCTTCATGCTGGCACTGCAGGAGAGGGGAAGGTACAGACACACAGACAGGTCCATTTGGTAGGGAGAGTTTTGCCCACTTCAGCAGGTGCATTTGCTTTGGCCTCCAAGTGGCACAGAAAGAAGTTTCCCCTTGTTTAGGCCCGTTCCCAGCAACATTTATGCCTCTTAGAGGCTCCAAGGTTGCTTCCACACCTCTGGGGAATGTTGAAAATCTATTGGAAAGAAATCATGTTGCAGAGCTGGTGAGTCATTCCAAAAGCCAGCGGAGAAGGGGATAACCTTCAGGCTCCCACCGAAGGGCCTGCTGGGTCTGCTTGTCCCTCGGAAAGCTTTCCGTTTCCTCTGGTCCTGTATGACCTGTAGCAGCTTGGTCTAAAGTGAGGCAAAATCTCCCACCCCACCTGCTGTTCCCACCCCACTGCCAAAAGGCCAGAGGAGTTTCTCCGCACCATCCTGCTGGTAGTGCTGGGTTTCTGGTGAGAAGGCCCTTCGAGTGCTCAGACGTGGCCTGCGGCGGTCAGTCATGGGGCACCCTTGCTCTCCCGCTCCTGCTAAGCCCTGCTCCAGCTCCCTTCCCTTCCTCGGGGCTGGAATTGTGGCCTGGGCATAGCTGAGCTCTGGGAGGGAATTCCGGGTCTTGTTCCAGGTGCAGCGGAGCAGGGAGAGGCGCCGGCCRGGTGAGCAGTGGCAGTGTGTGGCTCACAGCTGCCTCCTGATACCCACGCGCCCTGCGCGGGGAGGCRCGGGAGGCTGGGCAGCCCCACGCGGAGAGTGGGCAGAGCACCCTGGAGACGCCTCCGAGCTGGTTTTGCTGAGCCCATCACGGTCCATCGGTGCGTGAGGCACAAATCCCTCTGCGGAAGGCCTGGGGGACACTGGGGCTCGCATAGGATTATTGGCCTAGTAATTCTCTTCCCTTTGCTATGACACAAACTGGGGCTTTTCTCACCTGGCCCACTCCTCTTTTGGCTCGTAGGTCTTKGGACACTGGATGGCTTTGGAAGGGCAGCGCAGCCTAAGCTGTCTCCATTTTGTCTGTGCTGTCTCAGTGATCTTCACCACACTTGAGGAGCAAAACTGTTCCTCAGAACCTGCYTTCTAAACCGTGATCACAGCACCGCAGGTAGCGCTGCGGCCGGGCACAGGGCCCTTCCTCCCCAGGGAAGGAGGAGATCCGTGCATGGAGTGCCTCAACGCGGTCAGGTGCGTCCCAGCCAGGCAGTGACGGACTCAGCGGAACTGAGGAGTGAGGAGCTAAGTCAGGAGAGCGTGAGACAAAGGGAAGCGCTCCCGGACACAAAGGAGTGGTTGGGAGAGGGGCTCCCGGGCCTTGGAAACTCCCTTTTTGCCTCCGTTTGAAAGTAGACACTTTCACAGAGCGCTTGCGATGTGGTGCTGACTCCGGGCTGTGCGGGAGGCTGTAGGGAGCGGGTTCGTATTGTGAGCTTGAGGTGGACTTTGCCTGCCTAATTCAGCCGTGTTTCCAGCCGGAGTTACAGCCGTGAGCGCGGGGCTTTTCCCGAGCTGAGGTACAGTGCCTGGCCGATAAAACAACGTGTCGCGTGCGTGTTCCGYGCCTGGTTTGAGACCTCTGCTGCAACGCCGCCGTGCGCGGGGCGTGCGGTGCCACTCCGGCGGCAGCGTGCGTTGYGCGAGCGAGGAGAGCGGGGCAACAGCCCGTTCGGGTTCACGTCTGRACGGCAGGGGGAAGCCTGGCCTGCGTGGATGGCTCAGGCAGAGCTAGAACCCTCGTGCGGAGCGGAGTGGGGCTGGCGTCGTCGCTGCCTCCGCAGTGGGAAAGACTTTCCCGGTAAAGCGTTCCGGCGCGTCTCCATCCCGGCCTCAGAGCGGGGTACCCGTTCCCAGGGCCGCTCGCTCCAGCCGCTTGCAGGTCGACCCACCTCGGTGGGCTGAGGGCCTCTTTCCTGCACTCATGAAGTAGGAGGGACAGGTCTGCGCCGTGGACACGCGCGGCTCCGTCCGCGCCGAGGGGGCAGGAGGGGAAGCAGGCGCCGTTCCATGGATTTGCTGGCCAAAACCAACCCCAAGTCCCTGGTGCAGCAGCAGTTAACAGCTCTGACGTGGGGCCAGATATCGACACCTCCGCGGGCACCGCGGCGCGGCGGAGACGCGCGTGACATTGAGAGGAGCGGTGCCCTTTGGAGGCTGATGGGCCGTCCTGGCCGGTGGCGGAGGCCGGGGGGGACGAGGGTGCCGGCCGCTCCGGGCAGAGCGGGGCCCGCTGCCGTGGGGCAGCCCCCTTRGGAGCGCCGCCCGCGCTCGCTGGCRGCGCGAACGCGGGCACGTCCCCCGGCATGCCTGTCACGCCAGCGCGAGAAGGTCACCAATGTTATTTTTCTCCTGCGGTCCCYCCGTGCCAGCCCCGAACCGCTCGCTGGGTTTTGACCTTAGTCGCTGAAAACGCCCCTTGGCGGGGACGYGTTGCCCCCTCCTTGGGCTCGGGAGCCCTCATGCTATGGGGCGCAGGGGCTGGGGGGCCACCACGTCGCCCCCCGGTGCGCTCGTTCCGGCCGCGGGTTTCGTGTGGGCCCCTGCACGGGGGGCAGGGGAGGGCAGGGCAGACAAAAGGTGCCTCTGTGCCTGGCAGGGCCCGCGAGGGGGGCGGCCCCGGCGGGGGTCGGGCGGGGGCAGAGGCGCCGCGGGGCGCGCGGTGTCTCCGCGTTTTGACCGTTTCTTCTGTTGTCTTTGCAGTTGTCGAAGGCTGCTCCTGCCCTGGGGGATGGGGAGCGGAAACCCAACGAAGGTAAGAGCCGGGGGGCGCCGCGGCGGGGAGGCGGGGGGCGAGGCGGCCCCGGGCCCGGCCGCCGGCAGCCGACACCGCCCCCTCCCGGGCGGGGCGCCGCCATGGAGCCCCTCGCGGCGGCGGCGTCGCCCCCCTGCCGCGCCGCCGTGGGGCCGCGCCGGGCCGGGCGCCGCCGCCGTGGGGCAGGGCGCTGCCATGGGGCAGGGCTGCCATGGGGCAGGGCCGCCGTGGGGCCGGGCCACCGTGGGGCCGGGCCACCGTGGGGCCGGCCCATCGCGCCGCGCCTTTCCCACAGCTCGGCGGAGGTGCGTGCGTGCGCCCGGGCACGCACACGCTCCGCCACGCGCGCGCGCTCTCCTGTAAATCTACCCGCACGTTATATATATATTTATATACAGGCACGGGCACACAAAGAGCCGCGTWGCTGCGGGCGGTTTCCTGGGGGTTCGCCATGGGGCCGCGAGGAAGGAACCTGGCGGTCACCGCTGCCGCCCGCGCGGCGCGAGCTGCGCGCGGGGCTGATCCCCGAACAAAGGGCGACGCGGCGCCCGACCCCCAGCACTGCCAGGCCTCGCGGGAGGGAAACAGGGAGAGAAAGGGAAGAAAGAGCAGGAAAACGCAGAAGGAGAAGCAGCTCCCGCGGGCTGGGCTGGTGCTCCGGCACCGTCCCTGCGTGCGGTGCCCCCCAGCAGGCCGGGACGCTGCTGCTGAGCAGAGCCGGGCTCAACCACGCGCCCTTCGGCAGCGGCTCCGAGCGGCCCGTGCGGCCCATGGGCCCAGCGTCGTCGCCGCTGCCCTCGCCGCGCAGCGCGTGCCCGGCTGCCCCAGCGCCCCGCGCGCCGCCCCTGAGCCGGGGCAGCTCCAGGCCCCCTGCACGGCGCCGCCTTCCGAAGGGGGGTGAAGGAGCTGCGGATGGGCAGCGCCCAGGCCGGGGCGACCTGCGCGTGCCCTGAGCCGCCCCTGTGCATCCTGCCCTGAGGACGGGGCACCCCGCTCGCCCGCTCGCTGCCTTTGTGGCTCCGGGGGGGCCTGGCAGGTTGTGACCTCCCGAGTTATTCCAGTGGGAGGTCAGCAGAGGGCTCCAGCAGTGTGGGCCCAGATTGGCCTTTTTTCTTATTTCTTATTATGTATTTATTTTTGTGTTGCCCTCTGCTCCCTGTTTTCAATTTCTGTAACTGTGTTGGCGTGACAGGCTGCCCGCGTGTTGCCGGGGGTTTGTGGCTGGCTGCACTGCTGGCGGGTGTCCGTTTTGCATGGGCACCCATTGGGGATGTGCTGGCGGGCTGCCGTGTGTTGCGCTTGACCCTTGCTCCTGCTGAAGTCAACAGGGGAAGGTTCAGTGGCTCCGGAGGGATCAAGGTGGAGCCTGCTGTGAGGCTTGTTTTGGTGACCGGTCCCTCTGCTGTTGGTATAAGAGAGGTGGTAGACTCATCTGTGCCACTTTTTTTGTGGCCAGCCACCCTCCTGGGAACAGGACCGGTTGGACAGAATGCAATTCCATGTCACGAGAAGGCTGCTGGGACAGCGGGAGATGTGAGCGGTGGGACTTAAGTGCTCTTGCCTCGGTGCTATTCCTGGTTCTGCAATGCAAATACAACTGTGAGCTAGGAATCAGGACTCTTGGCATTACTTGGCTGTACTTCTGGCCTGCTGGATGACCTTGGAGAGCCTCGCTCTGTGCCTCAGTTTCTACTCAGTATGTAGAAGGTGGTATGTCCCTTTTCCACAAGGGCAATTCTGCAGCTCCCTCTACTAAAGCTCTTACAGACCTGGGGGTTTGCTAAGAGGTGATTTTTTGTCTTCGGCCAGTTTGTTCTTGCTCTGAGATGTCACACTGATGGATTTTCATTTGGGAAGGACTTACTCTGCTTAGAGACTGCAATTTTAGCTTGAGCCCCTTCCCCTTTGCGCTGAGAGCGCCTTCCACATGTTTCGTGGCTTGGGAAGTTGTAGAGGAGTCAGACAAACAGTCTTTGTTTGCTTCACGAGAAAAGATTTTCTGGTATAAATAAAGGAAACCACCAGCACTTGTGGCTGCACTCTTATTTTTAAAAGAACAGTGTGTCTGTATTGCTGCTAAGCCATTGACAGGCAGGCAGGCAGAATGATCACAGACTTGCTCCTTTTCTAGTCTAGCTTGTTTCCACTCGACTGTTTCAGATTTGGACTAGGTGCCCTCTGCTGTGGGTAGGAAGAGTTAATGTGGGTCCTGACTGAGTTTTAACCTTACTTCCCCCTCCATTCACAAAGGAGAGCCTCTGATTCGAATCTGGAGGTGTTTTACAGGTGAGGGGCGTAGGTTAAAAGAGGGATTAAGTTTTAACAGGGGCTGAGGCCACGCAGGAAGGGAGCAGGCCAAGTGGTGCTAGTCCTTCAATGACCTTCCTGTGTTTCGCTGTGAAACACAGGCATGTTCTTCCGTCCCCGAGACGACCAATGGAAAGGAGGCAGAGGCTGAATCAGCCTAGCAAAGTGTGGGATAAGACTCCAGATATCTAGGTGTAAATGTCGATACAGTAGCAGGGGCAGGGCTGTGTTGTGGGAATGACTGTGTCTCGGTCACATGCTCAGGTCTGGGTACCAATTGTGCAAACTGACCGTGGGGCATTGACTGGTGTGTGGTTTGAATGCTCTGTGTCCAGTGAAATCCAGGCAAGGGGACTTTCATGGAGACTGGATGAAGAATCCCCTTTTCCTTTCCAGAGGCTGATTCAGAATTTGGAAAATCATCATACATTAAGCAGAGGCAAAAACTCCCAGATTCTTTATGGAAGCATTTGGTCCTGTCACTTCTCCCAGATCTCAAGTATAGTCATCAGGGCACAGCCACAGAAATAAAGACTCTGAAAGAACTGCATGCGTTGTTTTGCGGTCAGTCTGTAGTCCAGATTCACTGGTATAATCCAGCTGCTTATGCAGAGCAAACCCTTCGACATCGTGATAGAACTGAATCAGTGTCACTTCAGTTTTCTCCTCAGTTTCTGCCTCTTTACGCCCCAGACTAATTCAGACTTTGGTTTGCATAGGTAACAGTTGCTTTCTCTCCCTCTTCCCTTCCTTCCCTCCCCCTCCCGTGGTTCCATGAGCATTGCTTTCCAGAACTGTGCCTTTATTGCCAGAGCACCCAGATCCTACCTGCTGGCACAGTGTAAATAATCAACAGTGCTGACCTGTGGCTGTCACTGTGACTGCGGAGTTTCCCACATATTAAACCGTTCAACTTGTTGGAACACAAGCAGTGACTAAGGTCACTCTGAGAGGGAGCAGAAGGAAGAAGGTAGCACAGAGAAGGCAGAAGAGCCAGGAGGCAAGCTGCACTTAGGGGAGGAAGGAAGAGACGAGGAACAGGGGCTTTCACGCTAGGAATATCGACAAGAAGTTCATGCCTGCTAGGCTGCATTTCCCTTTCACAAGCCACTTTCTCTTTTAATAGCTGCTCATGCTCTCTGACACTTCAGACTCCCTGGATGGGAGCTCCTCCCTCCTGTACGCACTCTCAGCTCTGTGGCACTGTCAGCTCTGCATGACCTAGAATTAACTTTCAACAATTAACTGCGGGCTGTGAGCTCCAAGCCCTGCAGCTTTTGCATTTTTCGTGGCAAAGTAACCTTTATGCCAGTTTGTCACAAGTTCAGGGCACTCCAGAAACGCTTACTGGAGCCCATTTTTTTCCATGATGCAAGCAGTTTGTGCTTATCACACTGAGTTATCAACCTTGGTGCTATAGGACTCTGCATGCAGTACAGGTGGATCATTACAATGCCTAACAGCACGGGGCAGGCACTGTCTCTTTGTGCGTGCGTTTGTCATCTGCTCTATTTGAGACATCTTCCCTGCCTGCATGCTGGTAGAGCTAGGAGGCCTCACAAGCTCCAGGTACTCGCTGCAGAACTGTGCTAGCAGCTGGATTTTGTGCGTGTATGCTTATCTGTGCTATCTCTCATCTCTTTAAATCTCTCCAACCCTTGACCAAGCAGCAAGATGAAGCTTTGGCAAGAGGCTGGGAAACATTGAGAAATGCTTGTGAAATCAGTGCAGATCGCAAGCACTTAGTGTTTGCTCCATTCAGAGGGAAGGCAGGGAATAAAGGCAGATCCACCCAGTTCCCCCTCCCACACTACCTCATTGTGGTTCAGTAGTCAACTATGTGTGGCCTGGTGAAACTCAGGGGTGCTGTGGGCCTGCTTTGAATCAGTGGGTGGCTTGATTCCTTGCTCTGGGAAACTGGTCAGTGCAGAGACAGGGAGGCTGTGGCTCGTAGCAGGTGCAGCGTTGGTTCTGAAGGTGACATGTTGAGATGGGTAATCTGCATGGGGAGAGGAGACAGCTGAGGGGAACGTGAAGGCATGGACTCGTCGTCGTTTGGAACCGTCTGGTTGTTCTGAGGAGTGCCTCTGTGCTGAGCTCTGTGGAAAGGTTACTTCTGCCTCGAGTTTATATTCCTGCCTTCTGAAACCTACTTGGTCAGCAAGTGGCTGTTTGGAAAGGGGGTGAAAGACAAACCAGTGAAGGGCCTTAATCTAGAGCCCAAGTCGTGTGCAGCAGCCTCGGGTGCTTGTCTGTCTCTGCTAGTGGCAGCATGTCTGAGAGCATGGGGGATAGCAGGGGAAGGGATCTGGGGAGGAGGCAGCTGTGGGATGCATTGTGGTGTCAGGAAGGGTCAGTCCAAGTAGTAAGGCTGTCCTGCCCATGTTTTCTCTGCCAGGAAGTAGCAGTAGGAAGAGACTTCCTCCTCTAACTCACCTGATTTCTCTGTGTGTGTGTCTGTATGTGTGTCTGTGTGTGTGTAGAGGGCAGAGACAAAAGACTTAGGCCTGCAAGACTGTTGGTGAAGAGCATAGGGTTGCAACTGTCTTTGTTCTTTTTAAGGGGTGAAGCACTAGGTATTCTTGAGCTGAGTTGCCATTAACGTCTTCCCTCCCTTCCTCCTTGCAGTTATCAAATTCCTGGAAGTCTACGAACGCAGCTTCTGCAGGACAATTGAGACCCTGGTGGACATTTTCCAGGAGTACCCTGATGAGGTGGAGTACATATTCAAGCCGTCCTGTGTGCCTCTGATGAGATGTGCAGGTTGCTGCGGCGATGAGGGCCTAGAGTGTGTCCCTGTGGATGTGTACAACGTCACGATGGAGGTGAGGGCCCACCTTGCAAGCTGGCATGCCAGGGTGGAGGGTGCAAGTCAGCCAACATGACCCCTGCTGTGTCCCAGCTTCAGCTCATCCAGAGGAAGAGCATCTTATCCCGGAAAGTGGAGACCTTGGAGAGTGTCAGATCAGGAGGATTCACCTCTTCTCTCTTTCTCCTTTTGCCCAGCAATATACCACACAGGGTTGAAAAACGAGCTGTTTTTCATCCCTGTTCAACGCTAAGAGGAGAATCCATTTGTCAGTGACTGACCCTACTAACAGCAAAATACAGAAACGGGGAGTACGCAGAGGAATGTTTATGAGTGTGAAGAGGCATTTKTGATGTTGTTATCTCTTGAGGCCCCCATGAAGACCCTTTGCAGGTCCTTCCTCCACCTTGGCCCAGCGCTTGGTCCACACAGCTGTTGCTGTCAAGGCAGCTGACTAGTGCAAAAGGGAAAAGGCTGTCAGTGCTCTCTCTCCTGGAGGGCATGTGAGGTCAGCCTTTACCAGCAGAGCAGGGGATTTGGGTCATTAGCTGCATTGGCACAGCAGGGGTGGAAAGGGGCTCTAAGAAACATGCTGTGGCAGTGTCAAGTGTAAAAGCCTTTCTGCCTCTGGGCATCCTCCTCTTTTGTTTGGAGGCTGCTACATTCATTTCTTGGAAGGGACAGAGACTGGCTATGAAGGCAAAGTTGGGGTGCATTAGGAAGATGCAAACTGCCCTTAGAGAGCTTTGCCACTGCCCTTCTCTGCCAGCCTGGATCCTAGCTCATACCCACAATGTTGCTGATGCCCATAACCCCTAACCTGTAGACCCCTCCTTTTCCTAGTCTCTCCCTCGACTTCTTGAATGACCACTGTAAATGTTGTCATCACTTTGTGTTATGGACAAGAGACATGCAGGACTGTGATTACCAGCAAGATGTTTTCACCTGTGACCTAAGTCATGTTTAATCTCTCTGGCAGAGAACCTGTCTGTTTGCTTCCATGGCTCCCTATACTGTTTTTCCATTTGCAGGCTCCAGTCTGGGTTTGGCCCTACTAATAAAATATAGTTAAGGATGGTTTTCTTTCTACTATTCTTGGCTGAATGATGCTTGTTCTCTGTTAGGCCCATGTGCCTGTAAAACATTTGAGCAGATCTCTGGTGCAAATGCTAAAGTTAGTGGTCCAGCTAGGTTCTGGGTTGAAAGGCTATGGTGACACATGTCATGGCCTGCATTACTGCCAATGTGACTTGTTCGGAGGCAACAAGGGCTTGGGGTCTAGGCAAGTGTTTGGCTCTGCGGTGTGTTTTAAGCATAGGCTTACCTGGAATGTCAAGTCACTGAGAAAGTGAGATATCAGCCGGGACAGAGTGGTGGTTTAGGGAGACCATGCAGGATATGGAGCCTTTGCTTTGGACTTTTGCTTTAGGCTGAAGCATGCCTCTTATCTGAGAGCATGTTGGAGGCTCTATTGCTGTATCTCTGCTAACAACCGGGGATGGTTCAGTGAGAATCTTGCTGTGGTGTATTGCTTGCTCCTGTGTCCTTCTCCAAGGCAGTCCACCCTTTCTAACACTTTGCATATATGAGCAAACAGAGCTTTGGCACGAACCTGGTGCTACTGCTTGTTTGTGATCAAAGACCTTCCCTGCTTGGGAGATTGGGGTGATAAGACAGCTCAAACTCTGCCATGCTCTTTCCAGGAGTACATGAGGCGCAAATGTTCTGCTGTTCAGCAGACTCTTTTCGAGCTGTGAATGTAAATAGTGAATAGGTAGTGACCATTTTTGTTTCCTTTCTTCCAGATCATGAGAATTAAACCCCATCAGAGTCAGCACATATCGCATATGAGCTTCTTACAGCACAGTAAATGTGACTGCAGGTGAGACTGGAGCGGCATTAGTTGCAATAAACTTACCCTGAATCTTTGCTTTCTCCTGCCATTGGGTTGGAATTGTTGTCCAGAGGCTTCTGCACTCTGTTGAGCTGGTTTACAGGGGGATGGTGGAGCCTGGGGAAAGAAGTCCTTGGCTGGTGAGGACCCTCCATCTTAGATATCATGGGTAGGCAGTGCTAGCCTACAACCTGGGACATGTTCGCACTGCCTGCCAGGAAGGTGCAATGGGAGAACAGACACTTTGAGAGGGATCACTTAACCTGTGCCATGGGCATCCTGCAGTGGTGGCTGGGCATGGACTTGTGGGAACCGGGGATAATGCTGGAAGTGTGTTTGGTAAAGCTCCCTTCTAATGAGTCTTTTGTTTTCTTTTCCCCCACAGACCAAAGAAAGATGTCAAAAATAAACAAGAAAAGTAAGTGGCAAACCTTTCCTCCTTTCTCTTTTGGTGGTTGGTTGGTATTTCTTCTCTCCACTGCCCCTTGCCCATTTCTTTGATTGGTTGGAGATACTCACTTTGAGAAGGTGTTTTTGGAGATGGCACGTGTTAGTGCATGGGGCGACACTCTGAATCCGTTCCAGGTGGGCACAGAAACCCAGATCTGATGGTCCTTCCTTCATACCCCAGACCTGGAGCTTGCATGACCCACGACCATGGCAGTCATTCCTAATGCTTTACCCCGAGTCAGGGAAGTCCCGTCGTGTGTGTCCTACCAGAATGGATTCAAGGTGCAGCCCCCACTCTCCCTTCCCTCTTTCTGGGGTGTTTCTGGTTACTGCAAATCGCTGCCTTTCTTATTAATTTTTTTCTTGCTGCTTGAGTGAGAACTTGCTGGCTTCTGTCATAGCAGCTTGGGTCGGAACTCTGCTGGCTACAGGGAAAGGTGGCAATAGAGGCCTGGTGGAGGCAGGGCTGGTATGCCATGCACGGTGTGACACTGTTGTGGGCTGGGTGGGGGCCTGGGAGGGCAGAAAGGGAAGTGGATGCCCTGCCGGGGTCTTGGTGGAGGCTTTTGTGAGAGTTTTTTCAAGCTGATGGATTTGCTTTGGTGACCTGAAGGAGGTTAAGGACAATCTTCCCTTTCCTTCCTCCTCAAAATAAAAAGGTTGTGAAAAGTAGATAAATAAGCTCTCGTCCTGCAGTAGTTGCAGGAACGATCACAAAACGTGGAACAACATCGAAAAAAGAGGGACCTCCCTGGGCGAGGGGGTCAACTGGACTGCGCATGGCTGGAATAGCAGCTCTGCCATTTAGAGGTGCGGAGTTGGAGAGAAAAGGGGTGAATATCGGCTGAAGCAGACAGAGAGAGCAAGCGGGAGAGTGAGAGAGACCTTTCACCCCTCTCCTGGTGGTTGTGTATTTCTAGCCGCCTTCCAGCCTCTCCTTCTCCCCCTGGAAGTCTGCTCGTGGTTGCACTGGGCTGCGTGCAGCCATCGCTCCTCTCTGTGCGGGGCCGTGCCGGGACCGGTTGGTCTGTGTGGCTCTGTGGTTTGAAGGTGTGCGAGAGTTGGGTCTGTGTGAACCCTGGTGAGGATGGGGTGTGGGTGAAGCAGCCAACCCCGATCGTGTGGCACTTCCCTCTCCTCTTCTAACAGTTCCTTGCCTGCTATCTGCTGGCCCTGCACTCCCTGGGAAGGAGGGCAAGGGGTGGGAGTGACTGATATGCTTTGATTTGCACTGGATTGAAAGTCTTCTTGCATTGGTGCCCCTCTCCTCCACTGAGGTTGGTTCCTCCGCTCACAGCTACCTGGTAACTCCTACAGCTATGAGGCTGGCAGGGAGCCGATGCTCAGACACTTGTTCCAGTGAAAACACTTGGACAGGGCCCAAGCAGCGCCCCTAAGGTGCTTTTCTTTCTGTCCTGTATCTATAGCCCTCTCCACAGGTGGGCTGTGCCAGGGAAGGAGGGGAGCAGAGTGGAGAAGGAGGGAGTCTTGGCTGAGCTGCCACGTGCTGGGGCTCACTTCTCTGCCAGGCTCTCAGCAGGCGGTAGAGACCCGTCCTTAGCCTAGAGGCCTGCATGTCCCAGCCCTAGCACGGGAAGCAGGAGCACTTGGTGACTCTCTTAAGCAGCGAGTCAGTGCCTTGGATCTGTCTGCTCCACTCACGTGGAGGGCACGGGTTGGAGAGGAAAGGAGGGAAGATCTGGTTAGCGTCTCCTGGGTGCCAGAACTAGGTCGGACCTCCCTCTTCTTCCTCGGCAGATCAGGAGGGAAGATGCTGGAGGGGGTAGCTAGAGGACAGCGAGGTCTCCTGGGATCCTGTGAGCCTTGGGCAGAAGGTGGGTGGGCGAGCAGAGCGTTCAGGCTAGGTAGCCCCTGCACAGCAGCCTCCTGTAGAGCAGGGCTCCCGCAGGGTCACTTCTCTCCCATGCCAAGGCAGGAGTGATGCCACGGCCCCTTGGAGCCACACTGCCCCCTTCTCTGGCTGGTACTGGTTCCGCTCTGAGCATCTTCTCTTCCCCGACACAGGAGCAGTGGGAGAGCCCTCCGCTCAGGCTGCTTCCTGTCAAGTGGCGTGTGTCTGAGCTTGGCGCCCGGTCAGCCGCCTGCTCTCCCTGTGCGTGTGCGATGCTTTCACAAGGCTCCCTGTGCCCTGGCCCCACGGCCCTCTCTGGAGGGAGTGGGCTTCCATGCGGTGGTGGTGCCGTCGCCCCATGGGGAGGCGGCCCCTGCGCACGTGCTTGGCTGCAGCGCTGGCCCGGCGCGGGCCTTGTGTGCGAGGAGGAGGAGGGCTGTGCTGCTCCGGCCGCGAGGCCTGCCCGCTGCTCCTGCCTCACGGGCTTGCCCCCTCCCAGCAAGGCACATGGCTGTATTTTTTTTCTCTTCTTCCCTGCGTTTTCTTCCATTTTCTCTCTTTCTCTCCCTTTCTTTCCTTCTCTCTCTGTCTCTTTTTCTGTTTTTTTTTTTTTGTTGTTTTTCTTCCAGAAAATCAAAGCGAGGAAAGGGGAAGGGTCAAAAGAGAAAGCGCAAGAAAGGCCGGTACAAACCACCCAGCTTGTACGTTTGTGTCCTCTGCTTGTAGACTCTCTTCCCTCCCTCTCCCCGAACCAATCCGCCTGCTTGCTGCTCACTCGAAATCTCACCCTCGCCTCCTCAGTCACTGGTGGGCTGCAGATCCTGCAGGGGCAGTGCTGGTGGTGGCACAGCTCTGGCACTAAGGGACGCTCAGGGAAGGTGGCTCTAGCTTGCTTGGCGCTCTCTAACTGTCAGTGGTGACCACTTCCCCAGGGCCTAGGAGCATGGGTGGGTGGGCGAGTGCTCCACACTTCTCTTCCGCTCATTCAATTTGCAGCTCTGTTCTCCACTTCCTCCGCACTGGTCTTGTGCCCTGGTTGCTGTGATGACTGGCGACAGACAGGCTGGCATCTGCCGCGCATGGGTGTGCGTGTGTGCGCGCGTGTGCGTGCGTGTCTGGTGGAAACACAAGTGGAGAGGAGAGGTGGGATGGCGGGAACCCGGAGAGGGGTRCTGGGCAGGCGCGGGGCGCTCTCTCCCTCTCTCTCTCTCTCCCTCCGCTGGACTTGGTGGCTTCTCGCTATCCCTCTTGCTCTGTCTCTGTCTTTCTCGCTCTGTCTCTCTCACGGTAGTTCACAGAATTCTGCATTGCAAATTCCTGGCCCTTCCGTAGGAAACTCCTAGGTGGCAAAGTGGGGTTGAGGAGTACAGGAAGAAGGGCAGTGCAGGCTGTGAGGGTAAGCACATGATTCTGGAGCCCAGCTGCTTTCCAGGGGAGGAGAGCCCCTGTGTATTTAACTCTTTTAGCTGCTGGCCTCTTTCTACTCGAGTAGCTCACTTCAGAGAACGCCTTTCATTGATACATCAATAGCCAGTTGGGACCTCTCACCTTCCCATCCTTGCTTCCCCCTTCCTCCTCCCTTTGGCCTGTGCTGACTGGATCCAATGCAGCATTTGTGAATACTGTGCAGAGAGCCTGTTTTCTTTCTCTTTACGCTAATGCAAGGGGTTGCTGTCCTGAAGAGGTCCTGGGACTGCCACGGTGCTGCTGGAAAGCCCATCAGCCCGTGACACTCCAGCGGGCAGCATGGGGGCTGCGGGAGGGGGCAAGGGGATTGCTTTGATGTTTAGGGTGTTGCATGTGTATTTTCTTTCTGCTGAAGCGCTGTAGCTTAGACATCTTTCCTTTTGCCTTTTTGCAGTCACTGTGAGCCTTGCTCAGAAAGGAGAAAGCACTTGTTTGTACAAGATCCCCAGACCTGTAAATGTTCCTGCAAATTCACAGACTCACGTTGCAAGTCGAGGCAGCTTGAGTTAAACGAGCGCACTTGCAGGTTTGTGTCCTGAAGGATGAAAGAGAAACACACAAAGAGAAAGAGAGAGAGAGAGAGAGAGAGAGAAAGAGAAAGTGGGGGGAGCTTGCTTCCTGCTGACTTCTGGCACCAGTGCTCTGTGATCACTTCTTTCCTCTGTCCTACCTGGGCCAGAGGGCAGCCAGATTAACTGAGATGAGGACAGAGTTTCCCTGTGTCAAATGGTGCCTGTGCGTTTCCGATGTGCTGTCAGGACTTGATGGGGATGGCTCCCAGGGACAGAGTGTTTGTATTGAGGGTATCCTTTCTCTAGAACATGATGACAGAGTTCACACTGACGCGGTAGCCGGGGGAAGGGTCTGTAGCCCCCTGTACATTACCTATGTGCAGCTCTGAGGGTGCTGGTGGCCAAATCCTTCCTAGCTGTCTAGGATTTGAGCATCCTTGTCTTTCAAGCCTCTTTTTATGCAGCTTGTGGGCACTCTGCTGCCTGCAGAGTGAGGGAAACCATGCCAGGAGCCTGCTGTGAGGCTGTCCTCATATTCTCCTCTGCCTCCGTTCCTAAAGCCAGGGAGAGGAGCCTGTCCTCTTTCACTTTGAGCAAAGTTCCCTGCATGCCTTGGCCAGAGTTGTGGTTTGAAGGACTGTAATATGGGATGCAGTGAAATTAAGACTGTCTCTAGATGGAGGCAGTTAGAGGTCTCTGTGTTAGTTATGGGGGAGATGCAAAGACACTGTGTCTGTTCAGAGATTTGTGCTGTGCATGTATTGTCTGAGTGCTACCTGTCACACACCATCTAAGGCATGGACATGTGCAGGAACTGAGATTCCTGGTTGACACCTGGGTGCTTTGGTGAGCTCAGTAGGGTCTTTTGACTCACACCAGCTATGTGTGCATCTCTAACGTGTGATCATCCTACCTATCTATAGAGAGAAACAGTGATGGAATTGCTAACAAGTCTTTGGCTGAGACTCTGAACTTGGGCCCCATTCACAGATATCTAGGAGCTTCTTCCTGGCAAGGGAATCTTGCAGTGACAGCGATTGAGTGAGAAAAGGGAGAGAGATCCAGGGCCTACTTTGGCTGCATCCTGAATGAAGAGGCATTCATTTGCCTGTCAGGATTTGGCTGGGTGACTCAGTTCTGCAATTAGCAGGTACTTCCATTAGGTGCAACAGTGCCTGTACCAAAACCCAGAGAGGCCTCTGGCACTGCCAGAGCTTTCAAAACTGCTCTGCATGCAGAGGAAGATTCTCAGGTGTTGTAACTTGAGCAGGAAAGTAAATTGGAGAGGTCAGAATAGAGCAGCTTCCAGGTTTATAATTCTCCCAGCAATCATAGTTCCTGAAGAGCAAGACCAGATTTAACCTTGACCTTTTTCCCCTACTTCTGTAACCTGTCCCCACAGCAGCTGGAAATTTTCTCTACAGAGTTTGAAAGATGAGAAATATTCCCAAATGGAGAGAGGAAAAAAAAAAAAAAAAAAAACAACCCCAAAGTAGTAATGGTGACTCAAGTATTCTACTAGTTTTTCTTGCCAGTCCCTCTGTGCATTGTAGGAGATTTCCAAAGCTGATGTATTGGCCAGGAGGATAGGAAGGATTCATGGGAGCAGGTAACTTACCTGTTTCTGGTTATAAATGTGGTTAGTTGAAGATCCTCCTGCTCCTTTTCCTTGTAGAGTTTGAATTGGGCCCTACCGGGAAGGGCAAGTTCTCATTTCTCCGACTGCTTCTGTGAGCTGCTGCTGCTGTTCTCTGGCGCTAACCCCTGCTCTTGGCAGCCAGTGGAATGAGAGGCACTTTCTTTTCACACTTGCCTGCATGAGACTTTGTTGTCTGCACTGCTTCCAACCCAAACAGCGGACTAGGCAAAGAGTTGAGGGAGTGTGCCTTTCTGCATGCATTGCTTAGCCTTGTTTTTCTGTATGTGTGTGCGTGTGTGCATCCGTCTGTGATGTAAGAGGGTGCATAAAGACACTCAGCACAGTTGGTATGTGGGGAAGGTGGTGATTTCTGCTTCTAAATTTACCCGTGCCAGTATCTCCCAGTCTGGGTGGGTTTGGGGAAGTAGAATTCATCTAGCCGTGGGTTAGGATTCTCAGCTGTTTTGCCCCATCTGCACAGCACCTTACCCCACCAGTGACATCACGCCATGTCTTAACACCATGTACTCTTAAACACATCAGCTACCTCCCTTCCTTCCCTTCCCTGTCGTATTTGCCTCCCTTTTGCCCTCTAATCACAAACATTAACCTCTCCTCTCTTTTTTTTTTTTTCCCCCTCCCTTCTCCTTTCTGGCAGATGTGAAAAACCGAGACGGTGAGCAGCCGAAAAGAAGGGGGAACAGCCCTGTTTCTGGAGCCTGATTTCTCGCCTGGACAGAAAACAAAACAAAACAAAACACTAATCCAAATGAACCCTAAAAATGAAGGATCGGTAGAGCACAGCACTTTCAGTACGGACGATGGACTCCGGAAGGAACATTCCCCAAGGCACCCGCCGCACAGAATTCACCTTTGGGTTTTGAACTGTTTTATTTTATTTTTCTTTTCATGCTGCTAAATAACAGAGCCAGGAAGACTATAGGGGTGTATTTGATGGGTTTTCCCATACATACATATATATGTGTGTATACATGCATATACATATATATATATGTATATATATTTTAACCACATCTATATATACATATATGTATATCTTAACCACAAACACACACACACACACATATATATATATWATATATATATATACTGATTATTTTTTTTAACATTGCTAATGTTATTGGTGTCTTCACTGGATAATACTCGACTGCTGTGGACACAAGCGGGCTACTTGGGGCATAAGAAACAAGCTAAGACTGGACTTAAGTAGAAGCGCTGGGTGTAAACTTCTTAACTCTAACTGACTTGTGCGGCCTCCGCTGTTTCTCTGTAGAGTGTGCTGTTCCACAAACCACCCTCTCCTTGCCTGGGACAGGGAGGAGAGGTGACCGAGAGGATGGGCAGGGAGTTCCAAAGAGAGGCATCCTAGGGTGCGATGGGTCAAAGGCCAAGGAAATGGCCGTCTGCGTGATCAAGGATTCCTCCTCCCCTCTCTTCCCCCAACTTTCGCCCTTGTCGTCTCATAACCTGCCTGCCTTGCTGGGACATGGGATGTCAGTGTACATTTTGCGTTGACTCTATTCGCTCTAGAAACTTTGCCAGAGAGATGTGCTGGTTACTTAAGGATGGTGGGCAGCTGATGCGCACTAACTTTCCATTCAAGGAAGTATCACAGGAGTCTAGATTTCCCGCCCTTGGTGGCTGCAAAAGGACGCAAGGCCTACAGTGTGCTGAAGCAAGAATGGGGACCGGTGCATAGCCACACAATTGTTCAGCACTGTCTGCTTTCTTCATGCACAGAGCTGCCACTTGAGCATCCAAGATGCTTATGGAACATTTCTGGAAAGGGATATTAATCAAAAGTATATACACAGTTGGGGTGTGTGTGTATGTGAATGTGTGCATTTGTTCCGTGTGTACGTGTGTTTGTGTTTTTCTCTCTCTTTTGTACATATATATATATTTGCATATATATATGTATAAAATATATATGTATGCCAAGATTGAAGCGGGCGGGGGGAAAAGGAAGCAATTTTTGCTGCCTACAGTTTTGTGTGCCCAGTGTGAATGACCCTTTAGAAAGTCAGATTTTTTTTTTCTTGACGTTCTGTAAATATCAGGCCCCTTGGGCTGGGAATCGAATGTGAAGGCAGTCGGAATCCCTAAGTTGTGTCTGAAAATCTTGGCTGTGTGTGTATCTGCAATATACCCTGTGGTGTATGTGAAACCCACCTTGTACACGTGCGCACACACACACACCCCTGAAAGCGTATTTGTACATCTATGTGGATATATATAATCTAGTTCTGTGATTAAAATTATTATTAWTAATAATAATAATCAAAAAGGTACTCGGTCTGTGTCAGAATGCTGCCAAACATCATCTGCAACTGAATTTTCAACGCTTGATAATGTACAACACGGAAATCTTCCAGAAAGACAAGACAGTCTAAAAACAGACTCACAAYAAGTGACTACTAACCACTAGGAACTCCCCATCCGACCGATGGCTTTCAGAAGGAGAAAAAACACACGGGTGGGTGCTTGCATCTGCGATGTATAATGCTCATGCTGCATCATGCGCAAGACAGAGGCTTCCGATGGGGGGGAGGGAAGAGAAAGTGTTTTATATACTTATTTAATATCCCTTTTTAAATTAGAAATTAAACAGATAATTTAATTAAAGAGTAGGGATTTTTCAGTATTCTTTGTTAATATTTAATTTCAACTATTTATAAGCCGTACCTCCTTTTTTTTTCTTTTTTCTTTTTTTTTTTTTTTTTTTTTTTTTTATTTGTACTGGTTGTGTAAAGAATTTAACTTCCCTGTTGTCCCGTCCCATCTCTCCCCAATTGTTGGCAGAGTCAGTAGCATGTTATGGGCAGTTATTTAATTAATTTCTCTAACACCTACCCCTACACATTCCTATTGAGACGAGGGTTAGATATACATCTACATACTATATATATATTTGGCTATGTGTTTGTATATATATATATATGTTTATGTATATGTGTGATTCGGATTAAATAGACGCTACGATTTTTTATATATGTAAAAAGAAGAGACAGGAAAAATAGAAAATTCTACATCTTGAATCTCTCTCCTTTTTAATTTTAATATTTGTTATCATTTTATTTATTGGTGCTACTGTTTATCTGTAATAATTGCGGGGAAAAAAGATATTAACACTACATATTGTGTCTAGTGAATTTTTTCAAGATATTCCTTAGTACATATTTATTTTTAAACAAAGAAATTACAGATATATCTTAAAACGACGACGACGACGACAAACACTTTTTTTGTATTAAAGAATTTAATTCTGACCTTGATTTTCTTTGCCTTCTCCTTCTGCCTTGCATCCTGATTTTCTTCCATAGTGTAACAGGCCCTCCAGCATTGGCTGTGGAGGCGACAGGGCACAAGCAACCTGCCAGTTGGACTYCTGGATTTGGGCCCAGTGCCTCCCAAAGCATGTAGGTACCTGAGGCCCCTTTAGATCAGAGGGAGTTAGGCACCAAAATACTTCTGTGGGACTCAGCCCAAGTCCCCAGCTCGGTGAGGAAAGGGTGGTCTGACGGGCGTGAATGATGGGGCAGGACTCTGGAGTTCTTTGCCAGCCCCTGATACAAAGGAATGTGGTGGCCACCCCAACCCCGCCTCTGTCGTGCTGGGCACTGTACAGACACGAGTAGAGGTGGTCRCGGTGGAGCTTACAATCCGTGATGACAAGTGACAGCCCGCGCCTCCCCGGCCCAGGAAATGGACTTGGTGTTCGCAGTTGGAGCCGTGTGTAACCTGCTGCTGGTGATGGCTCAGCAAGACCACACTGTCGTGGATGAAGAACTCCGAAGCTCTTACCATGCTCGCAAGGGATCTTGATACCRTTGCCTCTTCTGTGATGTGCTTTGTGGTCTTTGGGAGGAAAGGCTCTTTACAAGCCCTGTTGTTTTCTCAGGCCTSATCACCCGTGGAGGTGAGTGAATCCCATGTTGCCAATCCCCTGRTGGAGAGGAGCTCACTGCAAGGCTCCTGGATGTCTCAGAGGCAACTTTCCTGAGATAATGGAAACTGCTGCTTTTATGGCTGCCTCTGTCCTGCTTTTGTCAAGATAAAGCATTTGGCTTTTATTGAAGATTGATACAGGCAACTCAGAGGAACATCCACAGTGCCTCTGCAGAGGACAGAGATCGGAAGAAAGAAGACAAGTATTTGAGGAGGCTGTTTCGTCTTGTCCAGTAACACCTTGTAGAGTCAGCAGCGAGGTGAGGAGGTGAACAAGCTGTCCATGGATGTCTGGGGTGAGGAGCCCAGCAAGGAGTGGCTTGCTTTGCATCTTCATCATAGGCTTTTGGCTTGTGAAGATCTATGGGCTGKTTTGTATGTGGATGTCGAAGGTAATGAAGAGGGCAAGCCTGCTGTCATGAGGCTTGCACTGGCTCTACAGGACCTTGGAAATGTCTATAAGTTGGCAAACTGGAAAAATCGAAGATATCAGATGCACCTCTGGGCTGAGCTGTGGAGACTTTTCTGAGTGCGAAATCTCATCCTGAGGGAACACACCTTCCTCCTGGATGCACAAGCAGTGGGCTGCTTGCCAAAAGATGCAACATGTCAAATCACGCCTGCAAGCAGGGCTGTGTTCTGGCACCTGCACAAGGAAAGTGCTAAACATCCTTCTCTCTTCCTGCCTCTGATGGCTCCAGAAATGCAGACTTTTACAGAGCGAGGTAATCTGGTCCTCACCAATTCTGAGATGAACAACTGCCTACTGAGATAGCGTGTTTTGCCCAGGATCACTCTACCTGCTCARAGGTATTTCTTGGTGTTGACTTCCCCCTCGTCCTCAAAAGTGCCTGCAACACAGCTAATGCAGCTGCCTCAAAGCCCCATATATTCATGCGACAGCCAAGACAGGATGGCAGCATGGCAAAGCAGCATGCAAGCCAGCTCCAAATGAGGTACCTTGGGCCCTGGAAACCATCCAGCTCTYCTGATTTATCCTCCGGACTGGTTGTGGCTGGGGTGGAGCTGCTCGCCAGGGCAGAGATTGCYGCTTGCCGTTGGAGGGGTAGCCTCGACCTCACCGGAGAGGCTGTGTGCAGGTAAAAGCCCTGCCTCCCCGCGGGAGCCTGGCTGGCCCTCATCCTACCCAGCCTGAGCCTGCGTGTCGCACCTGACTTGCATGGGCTCCATCCCGAGGTGATGTGAGGACGTGTGGAGTCGGGCCAGGTTTGCAGGCTCATGTGCTAATCTAGGAGCGCAGCGTTTCACCCCGCACAAAAGAATTTCCTCCCAAAGACTTTTGGTCACGTCCACATTTTGATTGCTGGCTAATTAAACTGCTATCTCCAGGCAGCCGGCTGCTGCTTTCCAAGCGCCTGCTTCGTTTGTTCTGCGGGGTTCAAAGAGCAGAGGCACCGTAAGCAGGAGGCACGGGTGCCCCGGGCGGAGAAGACAAAACCCTGCCAGCACTGGGGAAAGGAGCTTTCCACAGAAACGCCTCACCATCTTTCGTCTTTAGTGCCTGCTTTAACCCCTTGATGCTCATGTCTTGTGCTGCCCAGCGAGACTGGGAGTCAGACCTCAAGGCGGGGAGAAGAGAGAGTGGTAAAGCAGAGAAAGTCTTGGGACGGCAAGAGCCCAGTTCTGCCAGGGTTCTCCAGTCACCTGCAGGGTGTCTATTGCAAGGCCTGTAAAACCTCTATCCTTTAGCATGTTCCAACAAAGCAGCTGGAAACCCACAGGAAATGGGTGGYCGGGCAAGACAGGCCCAGAGCTCTGGCGCTGCCATGGTCCTGCTCACAACAGGCTTTAAGGCAGGCGCAGACCCTCGGCACTGGCTGCTGATAAAGTCAGTGTTACTTTTCTTTAGTTGTCTAAAGATGGTGCCTGGCCATGTCATCCGATTGCGGCAGCCTTTGGGTCAGGTGCTTTAGAAACACAGCCTGAGGCAGACCCTGCCCGGGGACGCTGCCGTGGTGGCGAGACGAAGCTCTTACTCTCTCTGTGCGCACGGGAACTTTGGTTGTGAGCAACAGAGTGTTTTTATCCCAGGTCACGCGGAGTGGCCGTGCAGGGCGCCTCTCCGCGCTCTGGGATGCCTGGCACGCAAGGCTAACCCCAACAGCCCAGGGCAGTGTCTGCAGTCAGTGTGTGCAGGGCCCAGGCTGGCTCCCTGCGCTATCTGGGGCCTGGTCCCACATGCACTGACCACCCCTTGTCCTTCTGCTCTCTGCCCTGCTGGTGCACACCCCATGCCCTGCAGGGCCAAGGGCCCTTGAGCTGCCGCGTCCCACATGCCCAACCTCCGGCAGAGGCCCTGATATCTCCTAAGAGGTGRCGAATTGTGAATAAGAGCCGGGAGGCGATATGCCCTGCATGAGGAGTGGGGCGAGAGTGTGAGAGGAATTTGAAGAGCGCCTGACTGGGCAAAGGGGGTGGGCAGCGGCGTTACGGATGGCTTTGCCTTTGGTTCAGTCATTAGGGAGCTGGGAAGACCTGGAGGCTTCAGTTCTTGGAGGGGAGGTGAGTCCYGGCCTCCTCTCGAACACCAGGGCCTCACGCTGGGACTCGCTGGCATCGGACGCTGGGAGGGGATGCTGCAATGTCTCCTAGAGTTGCAGCAGCTCATCGTGTGAGGAGCCTGCAAGCTTATACAGGCAAACTTGGCAGCTACGTTTGTCTAGCACGTGTGACCTACTTACCTGCTTAAGKCTGGCCTCCTGAGGACCGTAAAAGCCTTCCAGTAACAGGTCCCAGAGGGGTTCCTTTTTAAGCACTGACTGAGATGCCTCTATATGTTTAGGAAAGTCACCCTGCAAGTTCATAGCCGAGGGCCTTGTTAGGAAGTATCTGTACTTCTGGGCTATATCTGTATGTTGTGATACCAGGCTAATCTTGCTGGTTCACGCTCTTTATTTTTACCTCACTCTTTTGAATACCCCAGACACATCTTTATGAGGGAAGGGAACCCAGMTCTTCCCCAAAGCAACAGTGCTCAAGCATCTCCTCAGGCATCCAGGAGCGGATGACAAAATATACGGGCTGCCTGCTGGGACCTGCTGCCAATAGGTTCATGCATCCCTTGAGCACGCAGGTACCYCTGCTCCTCACCACCCCACTGCCTAGCCAGTCCTGTTTCCTGGCCAAGCCTGTTGCTTTAGCACAGCAGGTGGAAGGTGTTGAGCTACAAATGTGATGCCAGCATGGCAAGCATTCAGCTAAGAGGTTATTTGGACACATTCTTTGCCAGCTACTCCAGTAGCTGTTTATGTTCCTTGCACTTGGAGCGTGCTGTGTGGTAGGACCCAGGCTGGAAAAGATGCCTGGCTCTGCCGCAAGTCCTGCCTGAGCCGCTATTGAGCTGAATAAATGAAAAAGCCCAGAAGCTGTGTGGCCGTTATAGCTGAGCACTCAACCCCTGGCCCTGAGGAGGCCAGTGTAATGCCAAAATCCAGGGATATGGGCAACGATGTCTTGCTCCCAGCCCTGCAGCTGGGATGGTAAGAYCTCTGAAACCCGAGTAAAATGGTCTGCAGCGAAGGAGAATCCTGCTCCGAGCAAACCTTCGGGCCTTCTGTGTACAACTCTGGTCAGTGGGAACATTATTCAAGCAAAAGGGGAGAGAACTCACCCTTAGCTGCGAGCCTTGTGGAGCAGTTTGGGTGAGGTGGCACAAGATGGGTGTGGGAAACACCTTAAGCAAATATTCCAGGTCCATCAGCTCTTCAAAGTTTTAAAGGCCAGGAAGTGTCACCTGCACTGGTTGAGAAGAGCCCTTCACCTACATCTTGCCCRTAACTCTTGCTTAGGCTGTGGTGTATGCTTCAGAAAGACATCCCTGTCACATTGCCTGGCCTTCATTCTCATCTATAGAGAAGATGCTGGCACTACGATGGCCTGTGCAGGCCTGGGAGTATGAGTCTGTGTCAGAGGCCTGTTCTCCAGAAGCCAGACTCCGCTAGCACCCATCGATACCCTTCTGTCTGTGCTGTCTCTARCTCTGTGAACACAGAAAACAAAAACCCAACAGAGCTTTATGATGGTCACTTTTCTTCCAAATAAACCCCTCATCTGGCTGCTCAGAGGGCTGTGTAGGTACTAACTTATAGAAAAGCAACTAACTGTTGATTGCCTCCACTTTTCCACTTCTTTTTTTATTTTCTCCCATCTTGAATTAGCTTATTCCTTCTCAGGACCCCTTTCTTATTTTGGGCAACTTGCCTGAATGTTCAAGCCTTCTCTGTTTGCATTGCAAGGACCTTATATCTGGGAGAAAAAGCCCGGAAATCTCTTGGCAAATCATGTTTCTTCTAAGGTGTTGTTGCTCCTGTGGACTAAGAAGCCAACTCCTACTTATATTGTTTTATCTCACCATTGAAAGTGCGATGAATTGGGGTCAGCGGCACTGAATCTGATAATTCCAATCTCCACAGACACCATAAATTACAAGTCACAGGATCATCTTGAGTCATTTGGTGACTAACGTGAAGCTGTTCTTGAGGCATAGGGCCAATTTCTTGCTTGCGATATTGGCTTGCCAAAGTTTTGTGTTGTGAACATACAACATAAGCCTAGTCAATACACAGCACCTGGGAAAACTGGCTAAACTGCAGGAGTTGGTGCTGATGAGTCAGCAAGCAGCACTGCCTGCTGCATCAGTATCCCACTGGGGTGGCTGGACGTGCAGCACAGGAGGCTGTAACATCTGTGAGTCACTTCGTGGGACAAAGCATGATCCACACCCCTGCTGAATTACTGGGACCAGCAACAGATTCAGAGACATCCCAAGAGGAACAATTTTTGACTTTTGGTTGTCCTTTCAACTGATTGTAAATGTTTTGCTGCTATGAACACATCAATCTTCTTTGTGCAGAGTTTACCCACCACTGCCTAGATGTTACCCTGCCTTTATTTTTATCCTCTGTTTTCTCTCATTTCATCATGTTGTTCTAGGTTTGCAAATGTCACTGTAGATGTGTTTCCTTCCTCTTTGGTACTGATACCTCAGGTGCTTGTGGAGTCCTATCATAACTCCTCTACAAAATTTTCTTGCCTGGTGAGATAAAGTGGAAGTTCTTCAAAGCCTACTGCATCATCTCATTCAGCTCTGCCCTCACTCATTTCTGTTCCTCATCTCCTAACACCTTTCATTTATAGCAGCAACATTTCCTTTYCACCTATAAAAAAGTGTCTGCAGCTGAACACACTATTTCAAAGGTGATCACTCCAGAACCTCAGGAAGGGAAACAGACTGCTGGCTCTGAACAAGCAACCCCTCTTGTTTCTCCCTCCAGTTTCTTYGTGGTTACTCCTTCTCAATCTGTACTGGCAGCTCTGCTTTCACTAGCTTAGCTAAGCTACTACACTAGCTTAGCTTTTCCCTAGTTAAATCTCCTTTGCTGCCTACTCATTTTTAATGTCTCTAAAACTTTTTGGAAGATTTCTGAGTTTGTAATGGAATCCACAGTCACTTCTGCTGGAGGCGCCAGCTCCAGAGATTCACGCGGGAACATCCTTCTTAGTGCTGCGTTCTCCCAGTGCCAAGAGAAGTCAGTGACCTGTAGTTTGAGTGCAGGTGCAGTCCTGCACGTAGCTGTGTTCAATCATCTGATGAGCTGTATGTCTCCCTCATCATCAGATAGGAACTGCGTATTGCAATTGAAGGTCTGGAGGAACAGTGGGAGTCTGTGGGTTCCAGTCTATAGAGCAGAGAGGAGGTGTGGGAACTTAGGAAGCTGTTGTCATTTCCTAACATGGCCACCATTGTTCTGCTTGGCCGCTCTGCCTTAATTTCCCCACACATTAAAAAAAAAAAATCTGATCTTCCTTTCTCAAAGCATGTGCTAGCTCTTGGGATCCTCTACAGGTACTCAATAGTCATTCACCTCAGTGCTTTATTGCCTTTTGACAGAAGGCTTCCCATCTTGCTGAAATTGTTAGAAACCTGTGTACTTTCTTCAAGAGCAGATCAGTCATTGTTCCCYTGTGGTCCAGTTCTAATGATAATCTGCCTCTCTCCATCACCCATTGAGGGAGAACCACAATAGGTATTTTGGTACGGTACCACGTTCCTCTATTCACAGGGCTCCTTGGCAAGGGAGCTGTTGGGACAATAACAGGCTGGTAATATTTACTTGGCTTGCATGTTTTACTCTCACTTGGCTACCTCCTTTTCTTTTACTGTAGATATGTATCCAAGCCTTGTTATCAGCTCTGTCTGTCCTATGTCATGCATGAAAGTGATTTGTGCCCTCATTGAAAAAGGCTTSCATGAACCATGGCACGATGTCTTGGCATTGCAAGCATAGGCCCTTATGAGACTTTGGGATGAAAAATACTCCTTGTTCACTGCTCCCTAGGATAGTAATGCCCTGGTGTCTGTTCATGCTGTAAGAGGGAAGAAACTCATCTTCCAAAAGGGTTAGAGACAAATATCATCATTGCAAGTCTGGAGGCTTAGGCTTGTGCTACATTTTCCTGGCCAGAACTGAGGTGCTGTATATGGTGTGCACTGGGTGCTAGGGAGGGGAAGCAGCAAGGCACAGCCTGGGAAGAGCATTGACAACCTGGAAAGCTGGGAAACAGCATGAGACCAAGAAGAGGGGAAAGTGAAAGGAGAAGGGAATGCCTTGTGAGGTGGGAGGATGAGGAGGAATAGGCTGCCTCTCCGGAGTGAGGTGAGGCAGCCCCGAGATAGTGTGTCAACCCTGGGCACACCCTCCCAGTTACGAAACCTCCTGCAGTTTTCCCATTCAAGTAAATTGCTTTGAGTGCTGGAAAACTCACAGTTAAGGGTTGCAGGAATGCCTGAGCTGCAAGCAGTGCCAGCACTCAGGGAGTCTATCCTGGGCAACCTCTACACCTCCTAAAGCAGCAAGAGCTGCTTCCACAAGGTCCATTAGATGCTGCATAGCAGTTACCCTGGATATTAATTTTCCTGAGCTTTCCTTTTCTTTTCCTTGGGTGAAGGGACAGCAATTAGAATTCATGGTTGACAACATGCACAATTTTCTTGAGAGTGTTTTAGTCAAACTGAAAATGTTTCCAGCCTTCATATCCRTGAAAAAAAATAAAAATAAAAATAAACATGGCCCAAGTATATGTCAAAAACTTGCAAGGCGRACATCCCCAAATTGCATTAGTTTTGGAACCTCTGTGGTGTTCAGCTGGGCGAATGGTTTGCCAGCAGTGACCTTCCTTCCTCACCTTAAATCCTGTCACTGAGTTCCCTCCAGCATGCTTCATATTCAGCTCTCCAGTCTCTTGCCATATCCCTTTACATGTAAGTTCCACCCTATTTTTAATCCACTCTCCATCTTCTGGTGTTGTCAATCTCAGACCTTTCATAAGCCTAGAAGAGGATTGTTTATATATCCTTGCCTCATTGTGCATATTTTTTATACTTTCTCCTCTGGTTTTAAGTCACTTGAGCCCTGTTTGCCTTTTGGGATATAGATATACACAAAACCTAGACACCTAATCTGAAGTATCCACAGCAACTCCCAAATATTTTTTCCAGAGGGGACCTTCAAGGCCCATTGGTGGAGAGGTCGCATTTTGGCTTTCCTGTGCTGGGATATGTCACCTTCCAGGGCTCTTTYGGAAGGCTGTTGAGCAGCTTCATTCCAAGTATCATCCTTTATGGCTCCTCAGACATGGGATTACCATCAGGGCAACTCATTAGCTCCTCATCCCACCATCAGAGGATCATTCAGAAGTCATCAGAGCACAGGCATCATGTGGCTTTGTTGTTGGATACTCTGCTCTGAGCAGCAGGTTTTTGCTTTTTCTTTAGYCACATTGCCAATTTTTAATGCCCCAAAAGATTTTGACTTGTATCCAGAGATTATCTGTTGTTCTTAAGAGCATTCTGTGACAATATTTACAAAAAAACAACTTCACAGAATACAGGCAAATTATGTCTACTGGTTAATTTTCTTTATTAGATGACTACGTCATTCTTCCAAATACAGCCCTTGGATATATTGTCTCCTCACTCCAAGMGAAGGGCCATTCCCACCAGTTCACAGAAAATTCACTACTAGGATCCTTATTACCACTGAGACCCCTCGGCAAGAAGGCAAAATGTTGGCCTTGTGAAATTAAGAGCAAAATGGTATGATATAGTTTCACGTACCCCTAGGCAAAATTTAAGCTGCCAGTAGGACTTCCAAGTAGGCCCGGTAAGGAGACTAAGTATTTTAAATAGGGGATGTAGAAAGAGATGGCGTTATGTGAAACTAGCAAAATCCATTCAAATGGTTAATAAGTTGTCCTCATGAAAAGAGATGTACACACCTGTGTGTCTTCCCTTGCATCTGTTTAKCATAGCCTAGTTCAAATGTCATCCAGTTTAGTAAGCAGGATTTTAGAAAAGCTTAAAAGGGGCTGTTTATTCTTATTATCAATTGTTACTTTTCTTGCACCTACCTTCTTGCACCATGGGAAAACCATGAGCAGGGTGTTTTCTGTTCTAAGTAATTAGAGGCAGCATTCACAGGTATATTCTGGCTGCTTTCAGCCTTTCCCGTGACAGAAAGCAGCTGCACACCCAGCATTAGCCAATCTACTAATAGGCTGTGTCACAAGACACAGCATCACCCYGTCTCACAAAGCAGTTGCATTGTCCTCTCTAAGCTTATTGTGCRAAATATCACGGGAACACCACCAAATCGTGTCCCACAGACCATTCCAGACTAAACTTCTATAGCTCAGCTCTGCAACCCAGAAGAGAGAGGAGGCTCCTTGTTTTTGCCACACTGAGAATAGCTGGCCTATATGCTCACACTGTGTCTCCACAACAAGCTGCTGGTAGACACAAGCTCCAATAGATCCAAACACTGAAGGAGGCTCTTCATTTTCTCATGCACACAATACGTGAATGGAACATATTAATGAAAAATAATGCCCTGTGGGTACCTCTGCGTGAAGTACTTGTCCTTCCCAGAAGAGCCTAGATGGCCAGGTGGGCTGAGACATCCACCAATAAATAGTAGAGCCACTGAATATAGGGTGCTGGTTGCCAACCTGCTGAGGGTGAAGGGATGTGCATAATGATGGAAGGCAGAATAATGAAACCTTCATGGAGTTTAGGAAAGAAAATGAAGGAAGATTTAGTTAGGCTTTTGACCAGCACGAATCACAGCTATGTCCTCTATAGAAGATACGCTCTTGTCAAACCCTGGCTTTTGGCTCAATGTAAAGGAAGCTGGCCGAAAGTTAAGGGCTTGTGTGGCACAGGAATTCAGATCATAAAACAGAGTGCTTCTGCCCTAACCCTCTTCCCAGCTCTGTGCCTAGCTTGCTGATGAGGGCCTGTCAATCACTGCTCTTGTCTGTGCCTCAGTTTCCTCATCTGCGAACAGAGACAACAGCAGTGAACTACCGCAGGGGATGATCTGCAAGTGGTTTAATAGCACAGAGTTAAAGACACATTAATCAGCAGCAGGTGTCGGATGCTCAGAGATTACACGATAGCAGGCAGCAAGGTGCAGGCTGACATTCTATGTTCTATGCAAAGCACAACTTTTGCTTACATTGCAGCCTGACTCTGAGCCTTTGCTCTACTGTACCTAGCTCCAAAAGGAAGTTGCACCTTGAGTATGACAAATGCTCATCAGTCACGTAATGTTATTTCTAGGTGTGCAGCAGTCTGTGTGGGCAGGATGGAGTAGCTGCCCAGTGGCAACTATCTTCCCCTGAAGCAACATGTGAAGATAAAACACRTGAGTAACTCTTTTGGAGACCCTCACATGCTGCATGTGATGACAGGGAAAGTGAAGAAAGCCCAGGAGCAACAGAGCAAAGGAGGGTACTGCCTCTAGCATGCTAGTGCTACAGCGTCCTTCCCACAAACCACTAAAAGCTCAGGACCACAGCTTTGGAGGAGAGAAACATGGGGAGTGCACAACATTGTACAAAGTCTGCTGTGCTGGAAGGGGAAGACCAAAGGGGCAGAGGAAGCAGGGGAGAATCGTCCTCTGAGAGCTGGGCTTGTCCTCTGCCTCCAGGTTCAGGCACCATGGTGTGAGCCCTCTACTTAGGGCATGGCAATGGCTCATTGAGTTTCAAGCCTTTTCGGCATCTAGACACTCGCCCTTCCTCCAGGGCGGTTTCAGAGCCCTTCATAAATGCCACATGCATAGATCTCTGCATAACACAAAGTGCCCCAATTTGTCACTTTGGGAGCATTAAGAAGTAGCTGCCAGCTCCATGGAGATCTATGGAATACACACGGATCCCTCCTGCTTACTATAGCTCCGGGAAAATCATTTCAGCTGTCTGCATCTCAGTGTCCTCCTTTGCCTGCAAAACAGGGAAAGCAACACCAACGTTATCTTAAAGAGCATGGGCAGAGCTGGGAGTCCCCGGGTCAGGCTCGCTGACATCTCTTCTCCGAGGAAGTGCTGAGAGGACCCTAACTCCCTGTGGAGATGGAATGGTGCTTCCAGCACAGCTGAATGAGGAGATGGGAGGACAGCTGATGCCCAGCGCTGGGATGCCTGTTCTCCACCCATCTGCATTGAATTCATTGTATATGTCACTCAGCTTCCCTGGGGGAACCAGTGGGACCTGGCAGCCAGGCAGGCTGCCCTGTGCCTCAGGTGATGATGCTCTGTTTGCAGACTCCTCACCCGAGGGTAGCAGGTCACCTGGGGTGGCTGGGTGCCCACCTCTCCTCCTAGCCCTTGACCTCTGGCATCTTCCTTTAAAGAAGGAGATATTTCCCTCCTGAGAATGAAGCAGTGTAGCAACAGTCTCAGACCTTGGCTTCTAATAGCCGTAACCTCCGAGCTGCTGACTGTTGCTCAGCAATAAACACCACTCGTGCTATTAATAAACACTATCTGTCAGCCTTGGTATTTTTAATGCCGGGACACAGTGCCCTGGCATGTAGAGCAACTTAGAGACTGAAGGCCAGATTCAGAGACAAGTCTAAACTGGTGTAAGGCACTGCATCCAGCAGCCCTGCAGCCTGCACGTACTGCAAGGTAGGTCTCACTCCACTCAGTGTAGTAGACATAGTTCCTCTACAAAAGGGGTTTCCTCTTCTGCYTGTTGCAAGATATTGTGGAGCCTCAGAGACAGGCTCTGCCCACTTTCATAGCCTGGGATAGAGCTAGCAGGATCTCTGGACTCGTGTGAGTCAGTGAAAATATTTCAGCTTTTTCTCCATGATGTACATACATCTAGCTGAATCAGCAAGGGAGTGCTGCCTACGTACATGGACAAAGTGTCTTTGGACTCACAGTCCTGGTATAGGACGTTGCMCCAGCTTGAAACTACCTCCTACCTCCTTTGTGGACAGAGGTTGTCAAGGAATTCCTGGTGGGAATGGTGCCTCTGCATGCTGCGTGCTGCTCCTCCAGGCAGTACAGAAGGAAAATGGGAAGGAAGAGGAAGTGTGTATGGAAGCAGGTCTTGCTGTACTGAAAATCTCAGCCGCTTCCACCTCCCTGGGGCCACCCCTGTTTCGAGCTGGTGTGATCTCACTGTAGGTTAGTCTGTGCCCAAGCTGGGCTAGTTTGACGCTGTGAGGGTTCTGAATGGGAGATGGTTGGAGCTTCTTTTACCTGCAGTCCGGTACCTRCAGAGTCCGGTCCTGGAAGTGCAGGTCATGCGTGGAATTCCTGCTACCCTCAGGACCTGGGATGGGGCTCCTGGTACCGGGGAGCTGGGGGGCTCCTGTGCCGCCACTGGGACGTGCATGGGTCTGCCGGACAGGCTGGAGCTGGCTGCAGGGGCGCTTTGCCCTTCACTGCCGTCAGCACGCACGGGTGGCTGCAGAGGGCTTTGGAGGGGCGGCGGGTAGGAGAAGTCAAGCAAACAGTGAGCTGGCCAAGCAAACAGCCGCCAAAGCGAAACAATCAGGTCCTGTCCTGGTAAAGCTCAGCAAATACTGCGTAAAACCTGCTGCTGGCAGTGGTGCTTACCCTAGTCATCTAGTGCAGCACTATCAGAGGGCAGATCCAGAGCAACCTAGGGAGGCAGAGAGAGGTTGTGCAAGAGAAAGCTGTGGCTAGCATGACTCAACACTCATTAGCAGACACACCTACAAGGAGCCCATTAAAGCTGAAAGGAAGAAAGAGCCTTATTTCTTCCCCATTTGCTCTCCCATGTCCATAACACATTCTCTGAAAGATGGAGTGAATGGATCAGGCAGCAAGGATGGAGTCTACTCCTGTCACATAACAGCAGCAGAAGGAGAAGTATTGTGGAGAGTAGCCCTGGTTCTTGGAGCTGGACAGTTCTTGGAGAATTAGTTCCAAGARTGAACAGCCCCCCGCATCACCAGAAACCAGTTTTTATAATGGGAAGAAATGGCCAGAGGGAAGGGAGGTGGGAGAATCAAGCCACAGAGATAATTCCTTACCCTATCACTTTAGCCCACTACAAATTCCCTGCTATTCTGGTTCTAGACCCCAAGCTCTGACTCTCTCTCTTACTTCTGCCCAGGAGCCACTCCAGTCCAGACCCAGACCCCTGGGTCTACCCCAAGCTGTTGTGCTTCCCAGTAGTCCAGAGCCCACATTTCAACCTTTTTTTCCACTGCTCTGGACTCCAGCTTCTTCAGAGCCATCTACCGTGATGTCTGCAGCATCCCATAAAGTTGGAAGCACCTGGAAGGCCTGCACTGCCCGTGTGTTGCCAGTRTAAACCTGTGCTGAGCTGACTGGGCAAGGGGCGCAGTTGTGGATGTGCATCTGGGAGGTGCCCCGGGTTTCTAGGCTATAGCTATGYTAGCTGTGCTAGTTGTGTGTGCAGAGGGGAGGTGTGAGCTGAAGCATGTCTCCAACGCACCTCCCTGACATCAACCGGGTCCCTTCCTGGTACTTCACTGAGAAAAAAGCTCTGCGTTTGTGTTCCCATTGGAGAAAAGCAGGTTTACCTTGAAGTGCCTGGTATAGACATTGAGGGCTGGCCTTGGAGTGAAACTCCTTTAAGTCCCATCTCCACTAGTATTTTACAAGGAGATAGCTAAATCCAGTCAAGCCTTGGGAATGTCTGCACTGCATTCCAGACGTGGGATTGTGGCTTRCTAAACACACTCTAGTGAGATTGGGTGTTAACCTAGTTTTCTCCCACTGCGTTTGAGTACCAGTGGCAGTGTATCTCCAGAGATTCCTGGACTGCAAACCCTTCCTAAGCCGAGCTCAGTAACTCGCTGCTGTCTATACTCCACTAGCTTTAATCTGGCTCAAGGATGTCTACCCAAGCCATGCTYGTGTCTATGGACTGCTGGATTGCCTCTCTGTTTCTCTGTCAATCTCACACCATATCCTCTTGTACAGAGCTACTGGGAGTGTTTTCCTTCCCACCGGGGCTCTTGGACTTGTAGATCTGGACTGAGACGTACAGCCCTCTCACACRTGTGAAAAAGCGATTGCACTGGGAAGGCAGGGGCTCCGGGAGGCTGTGTGCTGTGGCTGGAGACAGCATGGTCAGCCTGCCCCATTTTTCCTCCCTACATCCCTGCCTTCCTCACTGTGTCCACAGCAAGCCTTTAGGAGGGGTCTTCTCTCCTGCAATGTCGTCCTAAGACCACCGTCTTTATCTGACTCAGGCTCTAATTCTGTTTTTCCCTTTTCTCTGTTGACAGAAGTAAAAAAATGATACCCCTGGAGGGCAGGGACCAGACATCACAATTATGTCAGCTTTGATTTATCATTGTTTAATACCATGCTGCTTACTCTTACTTTTGCTTGGAGTTAGCTCAATTTTGGAAAGATTGCTGTTCTTGGGACAGGCAGCTAGTCTGCAAATTATTGTTTTCCCTTCCTGATCTAAATACCCAGAGGAGGCTATTCTTTCTTCACAGTTTTGCTTTAGTAAGATCTTTATTTGGCAAAAATGACAAGAAAGAAGGCAAGGATGAGGAGAAGCGAAAAGCGGGGTGAATGCATTATACCACATTTGAGATTTCACAATTTGTTTCCTTGCTTCCCTTCTGCAGAGCCTCCTTCCAGTCCTCCCATGACTTCCCAGAACCTGCTTTAGAGGAGTTTCCATGTGGTCTCATTCAGAGGTCTGTATGGGACAGGGCCAGTGCCAGGCACTGCATGGGGAAGGGATGGGAAATATGGCTATAGGTACTTATGGAATAACCTGCTCAGATTAGCAGTTTCATCTTAATCCCTGCCAGTCAGCTCTGACTTGTATGCTGGAGCAAAAGGGCTTGTATCTCTTACATTTTATCCTATATCTCATGTTGCACTGCATCATCTTTTTTATCCATTGAAACATCTGGTCCTTTCATGCATACCACAATGCTCTTGGCTTGCTGACGGCAATGTTTTCCATTTATTTTCGAGCGGGCATAGATCATTTCCAGGCTCCTTTCTATGAGTGTGTGGGTCCCCTGCAACCTGAACTCCCATTTTGTGACTGAGCACAAAATCTTGCTGGGTGACTCTTGCTGCCTAGCACAGCATCCTCTCTTGCAACGGACAGGATCGTGTGGGGCCTGGGTCAGTGTAGACGGGTCCTGTTATATTTATTGCCAGAAGCACAAGCCAGCATTTGGGGCTTTTCAAAATAGGAAGAAAAATATTCCAGACTGGAGAGGAAGGGAAGACACCCAGAACCCAACACAGCAAATCAAATTTCAGCCCCAACAGGGATACTGCTTGATGCATACTTTGCTTCTTGTATGTCCACTGGGCATATGAGGAACACTACATCCGCTGCCTCCTAGCATCAAGCTCTCGAAGCTATATCCTCTCAAAATGTTCAGTTGTTTTACTTGGCCTGAATCCTAGAGAACATAGCTGTGGGTTTCCGAATATTTAAGGCCAATGTGTTATTTATAAGCCATGTCGGAAACATTCGGAGCATGTGGATTTTTACTGAGGAGAGTCTGGGCTTGGTATGCCTACACATCTCAGGTTTGCCATTCTGCAGTGCTCTCTGTGGYGATTGCATCTGACGTTAGCAATGTCTGTAGCTGTGCCAGCCTCATGACATTTTCTTCTTAGTGTCTTCAACTCTACCAACAAACAYTGATGTAGTAATAATAATATTGTAGGAAAGGATTTAGTGAAGATCTTGTGAGATGAGAGGTCTCCTGGATAACTGCTTTTARAACTCCTGACAGACTTCACATCCCTTGTCTGTACTCTGCTTGAGCGTCCTAAGAGAGGACTGGCCTCCTGTGGTGCTGAGAAAGAGCTCCTTTCCTTTGAAATGATGACTACTGCTCTCTATGTAACACCCTTGCATGAGGCCACCTCCCCAAGAGGGACAAGAGGTAGAGAAGTGATCCTGCTTGTCCCAGTACTGCTCCCTCCACTGGCCCCTCTTGGTGTTCGAAGTGAGCTCATCCCCAYGCTGTGTGCTCAGTGTCCCCTTCAGCAGCCTGTTCTCAGGGATACGTAGTCACTTCAGGGCAGCAATTAGCTGAGAGCTGGAGTGGTTCCTGGGGCCCACATTCTCCTCCTGCTGCAGGAGCAATTAGGCTCCTCTGAGCCTGTCTTCAGCAGATTGATGTTATCTCCACATTGACGCAGGCGAGCAGCCCTAAGCCCTTGTAATAAGCATGCCAGGGTCACTCTCTCCCGGCTGCCGGTGTGCCTCTACCTGCGCGATAGGCTGAGTTCCAGGAGTCCTGCAGTGATCTTCAGCTAGCCTTTAAGGCAAAGCCTTTACTTCTAGAACACCAGAGCCTGGAAAAGGGTCCCGCTCCCTGCTCATGGCAAGTCCACAAGGCTTTTTGAGGGGAAMTGCATCCTTCATTTCCTGCAAAAGCAACACTTTGCTTTGTACTTTCAAGCCAGAAAGCTCATCTATTTGGGAATTCTCCAGAAGAGAGATTTGACTTTCCCACCAAATCACAGAAAGTCTGAGGTTTTGTTAATTGAGACAAGATAAAAGCTTGGTTCAGGGAYGCCTGCTCCTGCTGGCACTGTCACATCCATCGGGCCTGCTCGAGCCATGTGTTAATKGTGTCTAGAAATGCTCCCAGCCGCGCCAGGCAAAGCTCTGTGTCAYGACAGAGGGAGAGGCAGCCTCTACCCTGGAGAGCATTTTACCTAATTAGACAAGACAGACAGAGAGGGAGACAGAAAGAAGTGGCAAAAAGGTTTGYCCAGAGCCATGTATCTATTGGGTGAGTGGTAGCAGTGGGATGTGAAGCCCCTTCTTGTGGTGCCTGTGTCAGTGGTCTACATTGCCTCCACAGTAGGATRCAAGTAYAGCCCAGAAAYGGACCAACCCCAGGCMCTGATTCAGTGAGACCCTTTAGTCRTGCCCTAATTTTATGCTGGCTCTGACTTTCTCTCTGTAAGATCCAGTTTTGCCACAGAGCTGAGGGRTTTGAGTGATGGGACACAAAGACTAGGTCAGAACAGAGATCCTTTTGCTAAGCTGCTTCATTCTGTTACCCAAGATTATTTGGGSTACATCAAGATCTTTAGTTATTCATCCTGGCAAAACGTTTATATCTTATGGTGATTGCAAGTTCTTTAAACAACACACCAAGGTCTTGCMAAGGAGGAGAAGGGCATGGGCAGCCCTGAACTATGAGACACAGAGTAGAAGAAGTCTCTTATTTCACTTGTTTTAGCAAACATTTATTTTCCTTCTGATACTATCAACCATTTGGGAACTCCTTGCTGCTCCCCAGAGTCCTGAGTAGGAAAGGAGATAAATTAGGATGATCTTTCAATGAGCGGAGAAGACCATGGGCCTAGTTGTGGAGCTAGGTCCCTTGCAATGAGGGATGTAGAGAACAGSAATTGTCCTTTGAAGGTGAGGGAGATGAAGGACTCCAGCGACTCCCTTGTGCCGTAACCTCTTTGTGAGGCAGCCTCAGACTTTGGCACTCTTCACACTGCTGGTGAGTTCTGTTTTCTGTTCAGCCCAAGGGTGAGTGTATGAGAACAGGCTTGTCTTCAGCCTTGCTCGTGCACCTGCATGTGCCTACTGGCCCCACACAGTGGTCTGTGATTCCCTCTGCTCAAACACATGCAAGCCAGATGTTCACAATCCCCTCAGACCATGGCACACAACACTGTATCAATCACACAGTGCTCAGCTTCAGATTCAGCCTGCTCTGAGGAGAAGTTCAGTGTGCTCAAGCTCACATATTATTACCTACAGAATTACATTAGTAAATTACTCTTTTTGCTCCATTCACCTATTTCTGATACTGCACATCAKCTGGCATTTGTCACACAGGATTTTTTTTTTGGTGAGAGGAAGTCAGTCTGGGCAAGGAATATGGACTTTTACCTTTCTCCTTCATTGGATGAGCCAGCCCCATGCAATTAGGCAGCTTAGCTTAAGGCAACAAAAACCATTATCACTGGGATTCTCTGTTCTGCTTGAACTCTGTTATCCATGCAAAAAATGTCAGAGAAACAAAATATTTCCTTCTCTCCTTGGCGTCTCCCTGGCGCTGGCTGTGTGGCAGGTGCATATCTGAGATGCCTGTATGTGCATCTATCTAATCAGCCTCTCTCCCCACTTCAGGCTCTTTAATTTGAGGTGGGGTGAGAGCTGGTCTCATGACAGGAGCAAGCACACCTGGCCAGGTGGGACTTTCAGCCCTCCTTGGGGAAAATCTCTTTGGTTTGGCAACCTTCCTACCTCGGCGGGAGACAGCTCATAAGGAATGTGAAGGCACCAAGAAAAACTCCCACCTGCCCCTTACGAAACAACACGGGTTGAGAAGAAGCCCAGCAGCTCCGTCCTCCCCTGCTCTGGGTGCCTCTATGCTTCTGTGTCTTCATTCCAAACTGTGACTGCACCAGGCCTGCAAAGGAGAAGGGGGGATGCCCGGGGAAAGTATGTAGCCCCCTTCACTTTTACATAAAGATAACACCATGGCTTTTTGTTGTGAAGGTGAAGAACCTGAGCTTTGTTTGTACTACAGAGTTGGGAGAGTGTTCTTCATATAGGCATAAATATCGCAATGATTATTCTCTTGTGTTTGTGAGGACATAAGCATTGTGTTTATCTGGACAAAAACATATARTATTCAATGAAAAACACCCATGCACATATACATACATACATACATGTGTGTAGGTATATTATGTGCTATGCAGAAAACTGATCCCTGTGCCTAGCCTCAAACTCAGGGCTTGAGGGAAGGGTGTACTCTCCTCTCTCCAGAAACACGGAGTCACACACACAGTCACAGAAAGGTTAAGATTGGAAGGGGCCTCTAGTTCAACCACCCTGCTCAAGCAGGGTCACCTACACAGACTCCTTCCTTCACAGCTGGTCTCTGTTGAATTCCTACCTACTGAACCAGGTGTTACTGAGAACTGCTCTCTTACTCAGATGCATATAAGGCTCTCATTTCTCACTCAGAATCCTTGAAGGTGTATGTTTCGCATCCAGTTGTTACTGCCATCCATCCACATATTAATAAAGTAAGTTCATGTCTATTTTTTACAAAAATGCTCTTGTCCATGATGCTCTAATGCACTTTCCATCTTGATGGCTAGAAGACCCCAAACTTCATTGGTACAACAGTAGCTGTGTTACAGCTTGACAGCAGTCAGGTGGAGAAGACAGACAGGCTCCAGACAGGAGCAGGAAAGAGTGATGAGATTTCGGGAGATAAATCTAATAGAACTTCAGTTTGTCCTGGATGCTAAGTACATAACCTTGAACAGTGCAGACTACTGTGGACATATTGATCTGTGCAGAGAATCTCTTCTTTTTCTTTTAGGATGTACAAGTGAGGTATATTATCACAATGGGAAGAAGCTTTGTAGAACTGGCTTGGATCCAAAGTGAACAACCATTCAGCGTTAGGTGGGAACACAAGATTTTGTCCTTCACAAAGACCTTYAACCAGAACTGAAGACCTCAGGCCTGACTTTTGAAGAGATTGCATGGGATCTAGGAATGAAGCCCATGCTCCAGATACCTGTTGCATATGAACAATGGAATTTGCTTCAAATAGGGAAAGATCCTCTGTGGTCTAATCTCCTGCAGGAGGGAAGGAGCACTGCAAGCTGTATCTCCCTATCTTCTGTCTTCTGTTAGTGTGCGCTAGGGACCAAGACTGATGACATAGAGTTAGACATTAAAGATATCAAAATGTTGGAAATAGGAAAAATGCCTAGTCCTAAAAAGTGACACATGGATGGGTGTAGAGAAAAGAGGACCTCTGCTTGTGAAGCGGGTGTCAGGAGAGGGCTTCGTTCTCTGTCAGTGGGTGATACGTCACTCTGAGACAGGCAACAGTGGACACACCTCTCACTTCTGAAGATGCYTGTCCCCATGTTCCTGCAGACACAAATATTCTCCCCAGTGCTTTTGCAACGCAGAGAGGAAAATGACTTCATGACATTCCTTTTCTGACTGTTTCTTTGGCATGTACTTTCTAAACATAGATCTAAAAATCAGAAAGTACCAGGAGAATTATGGGTTTCTACACCCTATTGTGCTTTATAATAATTATAATTATTGTAAATATGGTCCAGACACTGTAATTTTCTGCTCTCCATTGGGCCTTTCTTTTTCATTTTCTTCTTCTTTTTATGACTGTTTTCTAAGAAAGTTTTTGTATGTCACCTTATAGATGGGAAACGGCAGAGTCAACTCCTAAAATAAAAGGAGTGGCTGGGAGGGATGGAGAAAAGGATGAAAAAGGAGTACGGAGAGAGAAATGTCATATAGTCTGTGGCGAGAGCAGCAGTAGGAACAGACAGGAGACCTAGTTCTATACCTAAGCTAATGCTGACCTCCTGTGTGATTATGGGCTCCATCTTTGTGCCTATTTTTGGTGGCGGAAACTTTCTCTTATTTCCTTCATTACTTGGTTTGACAAATCTTTGGTCTCAAGCTTGGAGACACTAAGCCAACTTCTCAATTGTAGTATCTGGGGAAAGCTGTGAAAAGATATGTTGTAGATGTTCAAATAGATGAAAAAGTTAGCCTTTGTGCTATTATTCAGGAACAGTCAGTAAAGGCCAGTCTACCCTGAGGACTGTGGATGTGCACTATGATACAGCCTTTGTTCCTTCACCCTCTGAGCGTCCAGTGCAGAGATGTGGCTGAAATGTGTCAYGAACCTCTTCTCACTCAAGCAGGTCTCATTCCCAAGGACACTCAGACACAGGGTTGAGTGGAGAGTGAGTATCATGGATGCCCAGGTATTGTCTCAGCATGAAAGAAGAATGTGGCTCAATTATGTGCCTGAACAAACTAGTTAGCAAATATATCTGCACTTCAGAGGACAGACATGGGTACTGTCATCTGCAGCTTTGCACATGAGTGGTGAGGAAAGGAAGAAAAGATGTAGTGAGTAGACTCAAAGGAAACTAAGGGTAAAACATCCAGGTACCTTGAAGTAAAGCAGGAGTGTTATGCTGGCTTAAGGAATTAGACAGAAAATGGAAAAAGGCAGAGTAAGGATCCATAGGGCCTGTTAAAGGAGAAAGTCATTACCTGGAGGATATAGTGTACAGGAGAAGTAAAATGAACTAAAAGTATATAAATGTGGATGAGCAGAAGACAAGCAAAGAAGGAATCACCTGGAATGAGAATCATCATTTGTTTTTTCCAAAGGAAGTGATCTGAAATATCATCTCTAGAAACCAGCAGGGATTCAGATTGAATTGCAATTGATTTATCCAATTTTTCCACAGACAGGATAGTAGAGCGGACTGCCACTGAGAACTCTGTCTTCCTCCTCCTCTCAAGAGACTTTCAAAGCAAATTAAAGAGCAGAGAGCTGCTCTTCAGCACAAAACAAGGGGAATCTTGCTTTTATATAATTTTAAAACAAATGAAGGTGTCATTTTAGGTAGCTTTCTAGGGAATATTTAGGGCTTACAGGGTGGACTAAGAGACTCAAGAGACCTATTATTCTGCCAATGCAAAGAGATATAGTTTAGTGATTGCAGCTGGTAAAGGTTTCAGGATTTTGGCTTTTATTTCCAACTGCAGTCTGAAAGTGATAATGTGGGTTAATGGAGTTCTGAGTTTAATTCTTGCCTTCTGTGTTAACCTGCATCAACTTACCAAATCTCTCTCTCAATACAGTAAAGCCAAGTAATTGCTTCACAAAGGGCTTCCCTGATGCTTAAATCACTCTTTCCAAAGTGCTGAAATCTGCTGGTGAAAGATGATTTAGAGGAACACTGATTATTACGCTTTACCTTATGGGGCAAGAACATCTTTAAAGAAGGTTTGTGTAATTGCTTCAGGCCACGTACTAAGCTGAGCAGAGCTGTATGTAGTAAAGGAACAGTTGCTGTTGCTGTAGTATTTGGAAATAAGCCAAATCCTCTGCTATCTGCATTTCTTACAAATGCCACAAATTCCTTAGGTCGGTGCCTCCATCATTCCAAGCTGTTGCTTTGACTTGCTAATAGGTCTCAGTTTAAAAAAAAAAAAAAAAAAATTGCTTCATTTATTTATTTATTTTTATGGGGCTCGCGCTCAGCTGTTACTCTATGGCAATGAGGCAGTGAGAACATAGATTTTGCTGGAATCCACATGGCAAGGTCTGCAGGGATTTTGGAGGGAAAATTGCCAATCAAGTATTTAGGAAAAGGAGATGATCTGGTTGGATTTAAGATTGCACTACAAGCTAGATGCTTATCTAGTGTCAATTGACAGTTTCACTGAATTAATTGAAGCTACGTTGATTTATAACTACCGAGGATTTGGCCAAGACTATATGAACAACTCTAATTAAGCCTCTTTCAAGACAGCAGGAATTAGCACTGTGAGATAAATTTAGGCAAGCTGTAAGTCCTTGCCAGTTATCTTCCAAATTCTGCTTTTTCTTGTCACTGTAAAGGCTATATGTAGCTTTCATGATCCAGGTTCAGTCATCTCACTTTCCACTCCTCTCAGTTCTGCTCATGAAACTCCTCCAGCCTGTACTGAGTGACTGATCACAGTCAAGAACAAATGGTGAACCTGAAGGAAAAAGCCTGACAAATAATTGCATCGGGTGGGAGACATCTGGAGGTATGTTCATGTGGCAAATTCTAGCCTGGTCCATGGCAAAAACATGCAGTGGAAGGACATTCAAAGTGGTAGTATCGTCTACTTGCAATATTCTCTCTCAATTTGTGCACTTTACATTGCTACTGTATWGGTCTAGTATTAGCTACTGACTACTGGGTGTTGTTATGCATTTGCTAAGTGCGGGAGACCCAGTGTTTGGCCAGTAAAGCTAGACAAAGTCAGACGAGAGATAAGGTGAATGTTTTTAAGAGTGAAGATAAATAATCATTAGAACCTCTTATATAGCAATGGAGCGAGATTGCCAAGACTTGCACTCTTGACTGCAAGTCTGGCTGACTTTCGGCGAGATACACTTTATCTCGCTCAGCAATCGCAAARAGTCAAGGAAGGGAGGACTGGCAGAAATGCTATGGCTGGCATTAAGCAGCTGTTAAGCAGGAGGCTGGACTACAAGTACTTGAGGATCACTGTAGTAGTGAAAATGTAAGGATTTATCAACTCAGACAACAATGGATGTTTGTTCATTTTTTTGTTTGTTCAATGGATGTTTGCCTGAGCTTCCCTGAAGCCTTGCTCATGGCAGAGGAGCAACCCTCAGTGGCTGTTTCCTCAGCAGTGGGTTTACATCCACTTGGTTGGYAGATATATATAGATGCTCCCCTTCAATTTTAGGTCCAAGACTGCCAGAGGCCTGTGAGGCAACTGGTGCTCTTCCCTGGGCCTTGCGTAGGGCTTTACAAGACTCAGCAACAGCCCCAGACTCCAGGGCTAGATGCACAGCTTAAAGGACTCAGACAGGCTAGAACGTGAGGAACTCCAGGCTTAGTAATCTGGCAGTTAATTTGGTCATGGATAAGTACAAGCTAATGCAACATGAAAGATAATTTAAACCGTTATATAACACAACAGGCCCTAAATTAATATAAATTAATTATTTTTTGCTCAGTAAAACATCAAGGACTTTTTAAGGCTGCGTGAACAATAGAGATCGTAATAGTATTGAAAAGGTTGTATTGTAATAACTTTCTGTAAATCAAAACTMTGTTTGCATTTGGCATGCTGTTTTCAGATTATGTAATTTTTCTGAAAGGCGTATTAAAAATAGAAAGTACCTAAAGATAGATGATGCAAATTACTAGAAGACCTAGAAATATTTCATAAAAGAAAAGGTTAAGTCTGTCAATTCAGTGAAAAGAATGTGCTAAGAGAATGAAAAGAACAATATCAAAATGTAGAAGAAAAACCTCTTGACTTAAAATATGGAAACTGAAATACTAAGAAAGGAATACAGTGTTTCACACAGTATGTAACCTGTAGAACTCATTGTTTGAAAATACTACTCAGGCCAAGAGCTTTGGAAGACATTACTTACATATTTTCCATATAGGAACAATAAAAATATCATCCACCCCTACACCAGCTGGGATAAAAACCTACAAGGTATATAAATCTTCATCTTCCATGACAATAATTGCTGTGAGCTAGACGAGGAAGCTTATTGCATAACAGTCCAGTATGAGAGTTTTATCACCTCCCATGAAGCATGGGAGCTAGCATGGTGCTGGCTGCCAGCAGAGATGGATTACTACAGCTCTGCTGTTTTTCCTTTTCATTCTCTTTCCCCCAACATTTTATTTTGTGCCTTTGCAGGTTCTTTAGCTGTGACCATCACTGGGACCCTAGAGGCAGTGCATACAMGAGAAAGATCACCCTCCTTTGCTCTCTTAGCTGAGAGTTGTGTTTGGAGTGCGTTGTGTTACCCTGGTTATCCTTGCTAGCTMAAGCAAGATTTGCCTCTGGCCTTGAACGATGTGAAAGCTGGTAGTCATTCATACTATTTCCTTTAGGAGCAAATTAAGGAGTATGAGCCAGGGGCAGAGAAGACRCCCATCTGCTACAGACATCTGCATTCCCCTCAAGACAGATATTTTCTAGTGAATCACTGCTGTTGTGAGAGGCCACAAGCAGACAGTATGAGGCAGTTGCCTGAGGCATCCAGCACCCAGCCCATAAACTGGTTTGGAGAGGAGGACTGAAACTCTGTATTTGGCCAAAATTAAAATATGGGTCTGGTCCATTGTCTGTTTTTAAACAGTCAATGTTTAAAATCTGTGGCTAGTCCAGAGTTATGGTGAACAAATTTGGCGGTGACCACCACTGTTGCATCAAATGTTCCATCAAAATCTGAACTCAAAGGGAAAAATATGTTTTCTGCTTACCAAACAGTATGTTATTAATATTTGTATGTAGTGTAATTACGTGCCAAGCAAGAATGAGATGCTACTTCTCTAGGCAATGTTCATACAAAGTAGTAGATATGAATCTAACAGCTGTGGCTATTTCAGTATCCAGAAGCAAAGAGGAGTCAGGAGAACACCAAGGTTGCAGATCATCCTAAAGTGCTGAAAAACAGGGCTAAAAATATAAGTTCTTAGRCCTGCTGCCTTCCAGAGAGAGACCCTCAGATTTTGCATGGGAAAAGAGTTTCTGAGAGGCATTTGCTTGCTGTATCAATTATTTTTGAAATTTTCAGGCAAAACAGAATTTCAAGCAGTTTTGAGTTTGGGATTTGGGATTTTGCTTTCTGTATTTCATTCACATTCCAGAATTTCAGAGCATCAGTTAGAAATCCTAATTCATTTACAATGATCAGCAAAGGCTTTAGAATACAGTTGTAGTGTGTAATGAGAGATTTGAAGTGTTCTATTCTTTTGTTTTTAAACACAATTAAGGACAGTTGTTATACAGTACTAATTAAAAAATCTTATCTTTCTTCAGAGATCAAAGTGACTTGTTTCTTTGTAATGAAATAGTCTGACAAAAAGTCAAACACAAAAAGCATCAAACTGTTTCATTGCAAAACAAACAGGAGACGCTTTGATCTGTGAAAAAAGATAAGGTGTTTTAATTAGTACTAAATAATAGCCTTCCATCATGATTTAAGAAAGGAAATAAAACTCCAATTTTTCAAGTCTTTTGTAGGGTGACATGCATGCAATGGAGTTCTCATAAAGTAAGAAAAAAAAAAGTGATAACATTTTTAAATATATACATATTTTGAAAGAATATTTCTCAATAGCAAAAAGTTCCCCCGGTACGTCTTGCCAAAGGCAATTTCCAGTGAAATCAGTATCTTGTTAAGACAAACAGTGCATTTAATCAAAAAATCTTTTAGACTGAAAAGCTGTATTTAAAAAAATTACAGCATGCTCTGCCTGCAGGAACTAGTTTCGGCCATTGCCCTGCAGGATGGGCATGGTGGCAGAAGATAATACACTAACACAATACAGAGGCAGCCGCACCAACGCTTTGCTGATGTGCTTGCACCTGAGCGTGATGCAGACGCAATACTCCTAGCATCATGTCCTGCTGACTCCCTTACTGCAATTCTGAACTCATCACTGGGCCGTAGACATCCTGTTTGCTTCTCTTCACGGCACCATGAAACCACAGACGTTCACTAAGCTGCTGAGTGGTAGACAGGTGAGCTTGGGTCTTGTAAGCAGTTTTGGCTGTTGGGAGACAGCTGTTGCTTACAGCCTTCTGCACAAGGAACGAGAAGTTTCTTCCATATGGTCCCAACTAAACTTTTCCACATTCCTTGGCCAGATTAAGTGTTTTAAAGCTGGCTATAAGTATTTCCACTGATTCTCACCAGGTCTGTGCGCTTTGCAAACCTGGCAAAGGAAGACCTCTGCCCTGGGTAGCTTCACTACCAGAGGGAGCATACACCGCAGCAAGACCTTGTTCCTGCTACTGTGACCAGGGTGACAAAGGATGACTTGATAGGGGAGCATGTCAAAAGGAAACAGGTTCTTAGCTGTGGAATCAATTTTGCTCTTCCCTTCCACCTGGCTGTTAACAGCCAAAGAGTTTCCTGCAGCATCCCACTGAAAGGGACCTCAAAACTGTCCTGTGATCTCAGGGGCAAGCAAACATTGATCTCAGTCCAATTCTTAAACGTCAACTCTGCCCCTTGTTCCCGGATCACTGAGAGCTGCTGGGTTATGCTGCTTGCTTTTCACAGTCTCCTGTTTATCTCACCTTTGGTCCCGCTCTCTGTTTACAATTGAGCTGTTCATTCAAGTGCCATATAGTTTGTCAGGATTTGCTGAAGGAGCAAAGGTCTTCAAGCAGAAGACAAGACCAGAGGAAAAACAGCCGCCGCTGAAAATGCTGCTGCACTTGTCCACTGCTTGCTTCAGAGCAGTTGCTCAAGATGGGCTGACAGATAATATGTACAAGRAAGATAATAGTAGTAGGATGTCGGCAAAATGTGGAGGTCTCCAAGATTCCCAATTTGTTATTGTTTGGGTGATGCAGCAATTCCAGTTTTTACCTCTACTACTGTATTAGCAATGTTTTACGGTTATATGAAGTATAGATGGGGGAACTGCTGCTGCTGCTTCTCCTAGCTGTATGTTTAGTCTTCTATATTTGTTTTAGAGAGGTGATAGTTATAGGAATATAGACGAAGCAAGAATCAAAGTGAGAAAGTATACCTTTTACTTAGACCAAATCATGCAATTTTAGAGAAGAACAAACTTAAGATTTAGCACTTAATGCCAYCTTCAGAGATTAAAAAAAAGTCTTTTACAAGCTGGGCCTTTTAGACTGGATCATGGACATCACTGTGAGGTAGGCACAGGCCTCCAATGATCTTCTCTGTCACTGCAGCCACAAAAATTCCACAGGATTATTTGAAATGCAAGAAATTCAAGGCTGTGAGTGAGAGGAAATAACCTATTGCTTAAGAGGTAAGTGAGGTAGAACAGAATTGGGAACCATTGAAGGAATGGTTGATATGGTATTAATGTGTTCAGGCATATTAATATCTATCTGCATAATAAAAGGCAGCAAAACTATTATGTGACAGTGGAAAATAGTTTCAAAGGACCTCTTGAAATCCTATTTATGAAGGGTCAGGAGAGGAAAATCCAGACATTTATCCAGGAAACCATACTGTGTAAAACTGGAAACTGCAACAGCGCTGTGCTGTGCCAAGGGTCAAGACYATGACTGGGTGTAGCATTTCAACCACTTCCATCAGCCTGACAGTGATGTTATGGAAGAATGGTCATGAGAGCTGCTCAGGCCTCAGACTGTGACTTCCATGGTAGGAGAGATTTGAAAAAGCAAGATACTGTGAAATTTAATAGCTAGTCCTGTTGGTAGGCTGTGTGATACAGAAACGAAGGACTACAGCTAAGCAGCTGAAATGAAGAACCACAGGGATAAACRTATCGAAGACAGAAGCATCCAGTTTGCTACATTTTCTGGTGTGAGAAATAAGGAATCACAAATTGTGTCACAGGACTGGGCCCAAAAGTATAAGCTATCCCTATCCAGAAGAACCACTTTCATCCCACGTAAGACAAAAGAGTGCCTATCACAGGGACTTCCCTCTCCCAAGTCCCTCCTGGCCATGTCACATTGATATCATTCTCATATTCCTGGTCTGTCATATTAGCAATTCAGGGATACCACTTTGAACACAGAGAGATAATATCTGCCCTTAAGGAGGCTATCCCATGGCTGCTAAAGCAACTCCTAYAGTAATATCTGCTCCCTGGCCAGGCCACCAGGCACTCCACCCCATAGGGCACCTGAAGTGTCTCTTCCATGACGCTCTGGTCAGGCCCACTCTCCTGTTTGAGCCGAAATGAACTCCAAGACCTCTGCCATAAGCTAGCTCACTCTCCAGTGGGATTCTGATTTCAGCTTTCTTTGATCAGCATCCTTCCTTGGGGCATTGCTCCAAAGGGCTCTTTCCTTCTCAACCCTTGCTCCTTGCCGAGAGCAAGCACAACAGTTCACACTTCACAAAGATCTGTATTTCTTTATTTCCCAAAACTTTTGTGAAAGCTTTGAAATGATAGCCCCTTTCCCCACTAACCACGCCCCACCCAGGCACACCAGGGAAGGTCAATCACCTCTACAAGCAGTAATCACCTTCCTTGGCAGTCTTCCCCAGGGAGGAGACTTAACACCCCTAAGCAGCCCACGTGCTCCCGCAGCCTTGCCAGCCCTGCGTAAGCAACAGATGACATCTCCCCACAGTGCCCGCTGAGCCAGCCCTTCAAYGGCATGCTGTATGACATTTTCACAAACACACTTACTTTTCCACTTTAGACTATCCCAAAGATGAAATAACCTGATCCTTTCAGTAACAAGGGAAATATCCTGTTATGGCTGAGTAGGTGCTATGGTGGTTATGAAGAGGGGAGGAAGAGTGAGGGATTGTTCTAAGAAACACTTAAGCCCCTCTGTTTTCTTAATTACCTACAAGAGGTAAAAGWTCTTCCTTTTCCAAGCACATGTCGAGCAGTCAGCCAGGCCTGGTAAGCTAGAGATCACTGATGTCTCTGTGGGCTTTTTGTATCACAAAGTGTAATTCGGTTTAGTGGAATAATCACATGCATTGATCATCCCTGTCCTCATGTTGTAAAGAAACCCTTCCAACAGATTATACTGCCCTATACTTTAAAAATGGCATAGGGCAGAGCATTTGTGACATATGACATTCCTTCATGATACTAAGATGCTTGCCCCTGTGGAGCTATGTCTSCATAGATGTCCTCAGTCCCCACCCTGGAGCTAAGGAGTGAGGAGACCACAGCCAACTCTGCCGTGACCATGTTGGCTCATGGCCTGAAGGGGTGCAAGCATGCTATCGAACTGCAGGAAGGCCATGACCTGGTCATATGCTGCAACACGCTGGGACTGGTTTGCTGGCTGCATCCTGCGTTGATCTGTCTTGCAGGGATGGTGCATGTTCTCGTAATCGGGTCTCCCAGCCCTTRCTGTCTCCCAGCCCTTGCTGGGAGAGGATCACAATTTCTAGGGGTCACGACCTCTTCTAGGGCACATCAGGAACTTTGGGGACAGGATGTCTGAAACCACCTTCTGTTTGTAACAAAAGGTCACTTCCAGACAAACTTATGAGTCTCTGGCCTCAGTGGAGCTTCCCCACTCCCTACTGGTTCTCCAAATTAATTGAGAATTATTTTACAGCCACTTCCCCTTGACAGCTACTCTGAGAAGCTCTGGTCCATGAAAACAAAGCACTTGCCTTAGCCTCATGCTACAGCCGAACATGCCAAGCACACAGTCAGTCGGCCGTTTCTTCCCATCACTCCAATGGGGGGACCACAGGATGCTTTGATCGTGCCCTCTGAGTGAGCACAGCCAGGCTGTAAATCAGTGTTCCTGCTGCTCTGAAGTCTTTCCTTCAACCAGGACCTTTGGGAGAGGGGACATGCTTTTCCTCTCTATGCAGGGGTGAGACAGGGTGACATCTAGACTTGGCAATTTGGCCAATAGACTTCTCTGCTTASTGCTGTTTTGGCAGGAATTTTCCACCTTTAAAAAATCTTTCAGTTTATCATGTAAGTGTAACATGATTGTTCTTTATGTGAGAAAGAACCTGACCTCTTGGCTATATTGTTTGGCTGGAGGAGGAGAAAAAAGATTTTTTCCGCTTATATGACAAAGTGAAAAGGTGCCGAATTTCTTTTTAAAGCTTTTTTATTGCTCCTTCACTGTGTGTATAGAGTGAAGATAACTGTGAGTTACCTGGTAACTTTAAGGCTGCCCCATGAAAGAATTCTGGGAGTGCAGAATAGGCTGAGGTTATTTTAAGGGAAATAGTTAATCAAAACAAACAAACATTGGGCAGCTACTAAGGCATATATGCTGCCTCTCCCATCTCAAGCGTCGTAAAGGCAATGCACGTGAGGTCAAGGACAGTGAATTAAGACAGAAATCAGAAGTAGGCTCAGTAAGACAACAGTTCCCCAACATTTTTGACGATTTGCCCRCTTCTAGCCACAAGCTCTACTTCTGCAATCGCATTTCCAATGGGCTCATGATCTCTGCTAAACATGTCATGACCCTAAGGCGTCACATTCAGTAACTGGTCTCCAAAACAGCTTCCACTCCAGGCAAATACCCAACTGTTTCTAAGATGGAATTCAATATATTTCTGAAATGCAGTCCCTGCGAGAACTGGGGACCAGACTGGCTGCGCCAGGCAGCCCTTATAATTTCCACATTCCTTGGCTGGAGACAGGTAGGGAATGTGAATGTGTACATTTCTGGTACAAAGCAAGACTGCAATCTGTGTTGTGCTGGACTTTTCTTCACTGYCCCTCTGCTGTCACCCTGCATCAGCTCCTCACTTGAAGTTCTCAGGTGTGTCTTTTCAGTCCCAGAGGGTTTTTGCCCCGTGGACAAAACATTAATTGCAGGCTGTGTTGATACCATCATGCTCATTTTGTGTCCTTGCAGATGCCAAGCTAATGGAACAATCTTTTGGGCAGTGCAATCCACAAAGCGCTGACGATCCCCTGCACATTCCACCTGACACAGAAAAACACCAGGGCATTAAAAAGTCACCCATAACCTTTATACGTATTTGTGTGTCCCTGCTGTTGCAAGAGCACTGTGCTCCAAGACTCACCTGTCCAAGTGTGCAGCTCATGCAGTTCTATCTGGACCCAGTAGCCTGTTTGTCCTCCTAGGTCTCCAAGGGCTGCACATGTCCCAGCGGCTCAGGTGCTCTTCTTCTTGTGACCTGCATTATAGAAAGCCTATCTGAAAGGAGCAATTCCCTGCAATTGGTTTGAATTCACTGATCTCTTCCTCAGGGATGCTTTGAAGCACTGAGGTTACTCTGAGGCACTGAGAAGGCATTTTAGCTTGTAGTTCTTGGGTGAAGGTGCTAAAGACATGAATTTCAAACCCTCTTGGGCAATTCAGAAATCTCAGCCTTGAGATTTAAATTGAAGGTGCAGCAAAAAGGTAACATTCAGGAACTACAAGGAGGTCACCACTTCCTCCCAAGCAGCAGTTTCCTGCAGATAGACAGGACATGTCTGCCACGCAGAAAAGCAACAATAAAATCAGTTCATGCCCATTGGCCAGTGCTGTGTTTTGAAGAGGCAGGAAGACCCGTCACGCTTATACAGTTGCCTGAGGAGAGCAGGTGATTAGGGCACAGTAGGCAGTCCTGCAAAACCACCAGCCTGATGCCAGAATCCCACAGACACTGTGGACCACGGCTGAGTCATGTGTAGGGTCCAGACAGCAAGGACCAGCAAAAAAAAAAAAAAGAGCAAACACCTTTAAACATTTTTTCTTTTCCCGGTGCAAATTACTATTGTGACCTCTTGGTATAAGAACACCAATTACAAAACCACACAAATTAATGCYTGACCCTTCTTACAAAGTGCCAGCAGAGGAAACACACAGGAAATGTTCTGAGCCCTGAAAGAAACTCAAAGTCACTCAACCATCCCCATAAGCAAAACTCAGACAGAGCCAGTAGGCCTAACAACACGTACTGAAGATGGCAACCATGCTGCAGCATGCCCACAAATGCGCATGTCTAATATTGAGCATAATTTCCAGGGCATCTGCTGGGCTTGCACATACTCCCTTTGAAGACTGTGGATCTTGGAATGTGACATTGTCACTTGATCTCGAGGGGTTGCTAATGAGCTTCGGGCACGTTCCATTCCTGAAATGGCCCAGTGGGACACCCCAGCTACAACATGTACTGCTATGGACAGAGACAGAGGGATGGAGCTCAGACCCAGGATCCAGGACTGAGTGCCCCAACACACCGTCCAGTTTGCAGACTATGTGCTATATATTCAGATACACAGGTACAGTGTAGCTCACTGCAAAAATGAGACAATTTTTTACTCTACTGTTATGGAACAAATGTCTCTTCTAGAGTTTTGGGAGCCTAAATTAAAATTAGATTATTTTTTTCCTGAAAGGTGTACATAGTTGGGGGAAGCTGGGCCCAAAGTTCTTCTCCTTTTATCACTCCATTAAAAAAAAAGCCATTTCATAGCTTTTCCATAGGATATTGAGCAACATGGATCTATATTAGCATTGCAAGACTGGGACATGACTGAATATCTCTGTGCAGATGGCACCATTCTACTCATGTGTGGATTCATGTTCCCAGCATGAAACATCCTGCTCCAGAGAGGAAATCTTTAAAAACTATGTACATCCCAAATTCTATCTTGGGAATTGATCTTCCCTGAGAAAGATTTGACCTTAGTTTATCTGAGTCTTACAACTGTCAGGAACTCAACGTGAAATGGTACCATGCTTCCTTCTCRCAGAGTGCCAGAGAGGGAAGCAAAGTTCTCTGTCCTTGTTCCAATGCTAGCAGCGAGCAGCAAGCAATCATCACTGGGGATGCAAGAGAATGGATACATTTGGGACACCCAGATGCATTTCTCAAAGGATCTGCATACTAATTTGCTGTATGTTGCACTATACATTACGCGGACAGCTGTAACTTGATGACACGGGGCACCCACATCACCTCAACCACTGACTCAGACTCATTGTGATAAGTGAGGATGGACTGACTGTCTATCCAGCCTGGTGTGATTTTCCCCAGCAGCCAATACCACAAATGGATGGCTCATAGCAACACATATTTACTTCCCAGGTGTGGCTCTATAAAGGCAACCTATGTGAACACAGGCCGATCACACGGCTACACGTGTTCTCCAGACAGAGTCCAGAGGGCATGGCTGGCAAGCGTGCCGGGCTCCTCACGTGCTCTCAGCGGTGCCGTGGCTGTGCTGACAAAACCGGGGCGAGCAGCTCCGCTCGGCCACCGGGGTCATGCCGGTGGCAAGAAGGGTCCCCCAACTGCAGTGGTGATAGAGGGATGTCAAGTTTAAGGCTGTGCACATCTTGAGACCTCTGAATGTAACAGATGATCCCAAGTGACTATCAGTTGTGGGTATTATAGGTGATGAGGTCACAGCACTGCATATGATCCTGACAAACCTAAGAACACTCAGGGGGCAGGTTGTGCAAGCAGTTAGTGCCTGAAGTATTTCATCTTGGGAGATCTGTCATCACTTGACAAGTGGGATGTATTTGAGTTTCTGGTGAACTTGTATTCGCATAAAAGAATGAAAAGGACCTATCRAATTGTACACAGCACGTAGGAACATAGCAGGGTCTCACTGACTCAGACCAAATATTCAYCTAGGCTGGTGTCTTGGAAATGGCCACAAGTAGGTAGGCGTCTGGGGGATGTGATACAAGGCCAGAGTAAGAAGTAGCTGGTCTCTGCTGCAGAGATACTCTAGGGCAGAATGAGTGCAGGGCAGCGAGCCTGGAGTTGCAGCAGTCCTAGAGATGAGAAGGAAGGAAGAGTGGGTAGACAGTGTTGGATAAGAAATGCTGGAGAGCAAGAGCAGTGGACAAGGGTTTGCTGTGCAGGAATGAAGGGACACAGGCAGGGCTAAGTGTGGGGACCACAGTGCTAAAGGAGTCAGGAAAATAGAGGTGAGCAACGAGGAGGTGCACAGAGACAAGCTGTGAGGTGATCAGACTGCAGAGGCACSAGGGGAGACATGGCCCGGCCAGCGAGCGCAAGGAGTGCCAGGAGGCTTAGTCTGACGTGCACTGAGCTGACCGAGCATGGAGGAGAAGCCTACAGGATGGCAGAGACCTCCTTCACAGGCTGTAGCCTGCATGAACACTCATTTGTTTTAAAACATTGTCCAATCACGGGATGTTTAAAAAAGAGTAGTACCAGAGGCCAGGGAACCTGAGCTAACTCAGGAACAGGCACTTTTGCTATTACTGGGATGGCTTGGCACAAGGAGGAAATTTATGACTGAAAGCAGGTTTGCCAGGGCAGTTAAACAGAGCAGAGCAACAATAGGAATAAGCATATCAAATATTTGATTTTGCCTTGTAATTCTGTGCAGGCTGCTCCCAATTAACAAGGGGAATTTTGTCAAGCCTAAAATGACTTTGATATGGTAGATAAATTCTCAGCTCTTGATGTTTAACAGTTCTGCCCCCTCCCTCCCCAGCAAAAACAATTGTTTTTTTTTTTTAAGTGATGTGTGTACAGTAGAAAGAGTTTGACCAAGGGATTGGTTCTTGTCTTATTTGTAGGAAGCACATAGGGTTGATGCGCGAAAGCTAAAAAAGGAAAGAAGTTCCTCATGCTTTTGAAGCTACAATTTGTAAAATGAAATTMATCTACTGTAAAATCAGTCCCAATATGATACTTCAGATATCTGGTATGGACACTTATCAGGAACAATTTTAACTGTCTGATCTGACAAATCCATCTTGGTTGCTGAAGGTGACTGCAGCCGGATAGTTTCTGACTCTGTTTTCATTGCTGCTGGCTATGCAGCCTGCAGGTTCCCATTTCAGTAGGCTGTTTTGACAGAGCACAGTTGACAGTATGATTTACAAAGGTGGTTTTGAGCACATTTATGTGACATGGTTGTCTGTCACAGCAGAGGACTGGATGCAAAAGGGCCTTTCCATTGCTGTGCTTCTCTGTCCTCCATTATCCACGGTGGCAGGTGAGCTTGTCCTTGCTGGTTTGATGCCAGCTCACACTGATCAGCTCAGCTGGGCTTGTTTCACCTTGCAGTGAAGCCTTTTGGAAAGATCCCCGGCTRCCTTCACAGAGGACACCCAGAAGCCTTTTTCGCAGGACTCAGAAGTCTCAGCTACAAGGAACTGACACTGGCAGTTCCTCTCTGCTGGCAGAGAAATATCCATGCTGATGTCAGTCATTTCAGGAGGACAGGACAGATGTTTCTTCTCAAAGCAGTCAGCACTTCTGCGCTGGGCGGCGTTGGTAGCAGCCAGGGTTTACATTCAGAGAGGAGTGATGTGGAGCAGGGCCCAGGAGGAGGGCCACAGCCTAGCTGGGCAAGAAGCCAGGAGGGCGATGCTTTTGCAGYGTCTTTGATGGCAAATCTACAGAGAGACTGAGCCAGCCTAGAAGAGACAGGGGCCTCAAGTCTGTCAGGGCCTGGGCCTCCCTTTGAGAAGACGCAGGCTGGAGTGGAGCCTCTGCCTTCACTGCTACCAGGCAGCAGGTTAGTTATCCACCTTAGTGAAACAAGCAGTGCTCACCGGTCATGGGAAACGTGAACCGAGCTGCTACTCATCTGTCGTTTGCAGCTGCTGTTGTAAAATAATAAAAACTCAACAGAAACCAAGCAAGGGACCAACTTTGAGGGCAGAGGCAAACACTAGAAAAGCAAAGCAAGAACACATATTGACGATCCTGCTTGAGACTTCTGTCGAGGAYAGAATTAGCAGCATATTCAGCTGTGGAGTAGGCAAAGATGAGCGGAGGGATGCTGTCATAGCAAAGGACTAGAGGACATGTCAGTGCCTTCCTCCTTCCCATTTTACTTTCTGGGCCAACTCATTTTCTCTTTAAGAAAGTGCAGGCCTCACACAAACAAGACCATAGTCTTCTCCACCATTAATCAAGGTCCAAGTTCTTTCCTGGAGCATGTCTGACCTCCTTTTGGCAAAGCAAACACATGGAATAATACTGAGTGAGAGAGTGAGGAGGAGAATCTGTCTCCCTGTGAATCATGGTTGAGATGGTGAAGGGCAAAAGGGTGCTCGCTTCATGGAAAAGTGTGGCCTGATTCTGCTCTCACTGCCATTATTCACTCGTCAGGGTGACTCTCCTAACTCCAGGGGCATCCTCATTGGGAACAGTTTACTTGTCAGCAAGGCAAAAAATATTTAACATTAATGGTGTTAAAACACCCATGGAAATGCGTTGCAGTTTTACCAGTGAAGTAGTTTGKAATGGTTTTCCCCTATTATGGATGTTCTCCAAGCACTGTGTGATCAGATGGCTTCAGGCCTGTTTGCTGAGTGGAAGGATGTCCCCACGCCTTCTTTATTTCCCATTCTCTGTAGAATTTTCCCAGGTCACCTTCAGAGATCAGAATTGTGCCCTTGCTTTTGTTGAGCTGCATGAAAGGGCAACAAATCACCCGCGTGGAAGAAGCCAGGAGGGAATGGAACAAAGAAGTCTGAGCTGATGTTGTTTGAAATTCCCAGGATGCCAGMTCGGTCTCTCCAGGCCTGGAACATGGCAAACACAAGTGCAATTCCTGAAGCGTGAGATGTCGCAGTCCACCTCGCAACCAGCTTGTCACCCAGATGCAGAGAGCGGAAATAGCAGGGCTCATTCAGATTCAGCAAAGCTGTTGACAGGCAGGAATAACCTCTGAGGAGTGCCTGGTTCTCCACCACTGGCATGAGAATTTGGGACCAAAAGGGACRAAGAGAAAAGAGTTGCTGRTATAATGGCTTTAGCGGGTGTCAGRACAACAGAGTATAGCTTTTCACCCCAAAAYGTACCTCAGATCTGTTAGTGAAGATTTCTAATGCAAGGACTCACAGAGAGACAGATGGTCTAGAAACATCTGAACAGTGGAGCTTTTCCAGGATTTTAGGTTTAGAGTATGGATTTTTGAAGGATATATGCAACTGAGGATATATGGCATGATAAGCCCACAAAACTCTCCCTTTAGTTATTCCCTTGGCACCACCTTGTGCTATATCCTGCTTTTGTCTTTGACTCTTCAGCCTGTGCTACAGGTTCCTATGGCAGGATTTCAAAGCTTGAGGMGGCATGGGTTGCCCTTGTTAATTTTACATCAAGGCCATGTTAGGAACCACTTCACAGGATGTAACTGTTTTTTTATCAACAGCGATAGCACTTTAAATTGAGAGTATCTGCAAACTCACCAGTTACCTGCGTTCTGTGTCTTCACCTGCATTCTGCATCTCTGGTACAAGGACAACTGAAAAAAGGCATCTTAAAACAAGCCTTATAGTGCTTTCCAGCCYTGCTGAGTCTGCCTTCTTCCTGGAGGTCATGGCAGCTGAGGGAGTTAACCAGTTCGCCAGGAGAATTCAGACATGCAAGAGCTGCTTAAATACACGTAGAGAGGCAGCTGGCTGGCACGTGACGTACTGAACAGATCAAACAACGGTGCTAGGAGCCAAGAACAATTTCCAGTACCTGCTGTCGTGCTGCGTCTCTCCCAGGTCCCACCTCCCGCCTTCCTTTTATAGCCAAGTCAGAGCAATATCCTCCAATGTTACAGAGTGACACGCACATGGTTCTGAGCACACGTGCCCCACAAGGTGACAGTTGCTCACGATTAGGCAATGTTTATGCTGCTTATGTTTGCGGCAGCATTTGAGTCAACGGGTCACTTGGTGCAAGTGCATGCAGATCCACTGAAACGAAGGGCCAGGGGCACAAACCAGTTCTTCACATCCAGAGACTGGAGGGCATGGGGCAGGCCCAAATCTGTGCAATGGCAGGGGGCCACCTGTGCCCCTAAGACGACTGGAGCAGGCATTGAAGCTGGACAATATGTGTCACAAATGCTTGCTTTCCTCACAAGCATGGTTTCCTTGCGTACCTTAACCTAGGGTGCTTCCTCAGACTCATGCCCTCCTAAGAAAATTAAATTACAGAAGCCTTGCAAGGGCAACGTCACAGAACAGCTGACGTTGGAAGGGACCGCTGGAGATTACCTAGTCCATGTCTCTTGCTCAGGCAGGGTCACCTAGAGCACATTGCACACGATGACATCCACATATATTTTGAATTATCTGCAGATAAGGAGACTCCACAGCCTCTCCAGTTCCAGTGCTTTCCTCTCCTCTCTTCTCCTGCCTTCTCTTGACTCACTCTAGAGCTAAAGCAAACTCTAGAGCAAAGCAGGAAACCGCTTATAGCTGCTGGTTTCCAGGAAACTATTGCCTGTTGAAACCTATTGCCTACCTTGCCAATGCTACCTCACAGTTTGCTGCTGAGGATAGCAGCTTGGGAGGACACGGAGAGGATGTTTTCTCCCCACTCCAGATGTAGAAGTGGCAGCCAAGTCAACCGTTCCSACTTGTTTCTTCCAGTAGTTTTTCCCTAGAGGATTAAGAAAAAAATCCTATTGTGCTGAGAYGCTTTAAGATAGCTTTGTGCAGAGATCTTAACAATTCCATCACCAACCGTTTTCTGAACACCTGAGCAGCATGAGAAACCTCTCTGGTTAGCCTCAGAGGAAAGGTGGAATGCATTGCTGTGATGGTGTTGGTGGGGTGATGGTGTATTTTTCCTTTCGCTTTTGTTTTCTACCTTTGAAGGATAAGGAAGGTCCACTGAAGAAATGTCCTGCCGCTTGAAGCAGTGCGTATCGTGCCGAAGTTCATGCCATGTGCGAAGCCTGGCTGTGTTCCAGGCCACAGGAGGAAGGTCAGTCTTGCAGCCGAGATTTCCCAAATGCTGGGGAAGTCGAGCTGTCAGCCACGACGTTCATCTCAAATGATTCAGTTATCCTGGCTCTTGCTGTGGGAAACCTTGACTTTAATGATTCTGACCTTGAACTTAACTGGATATAGTGTAGGTAGTCAGGGAGGAAAGACAGAAAACTCAGCTGTGTTCAGTGCTGTGGGTCCTACAGTGGATCTGTACTGAGAAAAGKTTTTTTTTCCGCTTTGGAAGTTTTATGCTGTGCCATGTTGCAYAGCTGTGATCAGTATGTAAACACATCACAATGAGAAATAAGCCAGAACAATCTCCCAGCCATTTCTGTAGTGAGAGCYGTCTCTCCTGGCTTCAGTGTGACTGTCACTCTGTAGTAGTAAAGTGTCACTGTTCACTTTGCTCCCCAAAGCAGTGAAGTCTTTTTAGTGGTTTTGGATAGGAGTGTGAGTTAACTGGATCCATATAGCTGCCCTTTTTAGTGATGAGTAGGTAACTCACTTTCTGTACAGAAACAAGACCAAGTAATGCTAAGAGAAAAGTCCTGGTGGGGCTAAATACTGTTTTGAAGGGTGATGAACTGCAAGGGCTAAAGTCTGCTTTTAGTTGCCTTTTTTTTTTTTTTTGTCACCACACAGGGAAAATGGAAAGAACACAAGCTGGGTGTTTAGGCATTGCTATTCCCTGCTTATCCCTTTGGGGTCTGGTTTTGGCGGTGTGATGGGTAAAACTGAAGAAGCGGGATCCACGTTGAGAGTCTGGAGAGGGCAGGTTGGAGATGGCAACTACATTTGTCTTGACATTACTGATGTCAATGGGATTTTGGCCATGGGCTTCAACAGGGCTAGAGTTTTGCCATGCTTACCTAAGAAATTTCTCTGTTGTACCCTTGTCTTGTCTGCCATGACATTTATTCATGATGGAACAACTGTATCCTCTGGGCTGCTTGTCTCCTGCTCTCTACTTTCATAGATCTTAATCTATTTTTATTTCTCTCCTACTGCATTTTCTCTTTTTAKGCAGTATGTATGTATGCATGTTTGTACGTATGTAAGTATCTATTCTTCCTCCTATTTCAGACTGATTGCTGACTTGCTCCCCATTCCCTGTCTCCTCAGCGTTCCCTCTAATGTACYCTCTGAGGTATGTGCCCACAGAGGTATTTTTATTTGGCAGCCTGAGTAAAGCCTGTTTTGGCCACAGGTACTGAGATAAGCAGCCAATGGAGCTGAGGTCTCCTGTGTCACATTTTAGCTCTTTCCATCTGATGGAGAAGATGACCTCACTGGCTGTGTTGGGGAGGTCTGGTTGCAAGGGAAAAAAAAATAGACTTAACCTTGAACGAAGAAGCACAGTGGCATACTTATGTTTTTGAGCTGATTTGCTGTAATACCAGATATCACATGGGACTCAAGACATAGTTCAGTACAGAGTGTGGGCAAGGCAAAGAGGAATCCAGATACTGGAACAGCAGCTGTACAGACTGAGATATTCCTCTATGACTCCAGCAATAGGAAAGCCTATCAAAGGGGATTCATCTGCTCCTGATGATCCTTGGAGCAAGTAGTTCTCAGACTAAACTAGAGACCAAGCTAGGTGCTATGTGACTCTGCTCTCTGCCACTGAGGAAATGAGAGTTGCGATGGGTGAGAGGTACAGCTGTAGTGCTGTTTTATGGTGTGGCATCAGCCCGTAGGGGACTAAAACAAATTGATGTAACTCGGACAGCTCTSTGTGGTCATGGAAGTGCCGAACCTTCATCCTCATGTACCGTGAACAAGACACCAAGGTAAATTAAATACCCTGCTGTACAGAAATGCAGAAATGCCAAGTGCAGGTGTAAAACCTTCCTCATATGCCAGGATTTGTAAGGATCTCAGATAACACTGGCAATGTGCTTGAAAGAACGTTTTCAAGACATACTATTTATTGCTGCAAAACTGTGTTTTGGAGAGCTAAAAGGAAGCTGTGGTCTGAGTTGTTAGGAAACCAGGATCCAGACAGGCCCAAGGAAAGGACTGATCCRTATTGCTTCAGTGGATGAAGTCTCTGAAAGTCTACCCTCTTATCACACAGTGCCAGAGAGTATTGAACCACCTGTAGTGAATGCTATGAAGTCCCTACTCTTCTGGATACTTTGCTTTGCTTACTGTCCTATCACCCTTGCCAGCTTTGCAGCATATGATGCTGGGAAGAGGAAGCCCTTTGCTTCTGAACAGGACTGTGATGGCTGTCGTCTTATATTGGCATGGTAGGGGTGTAATTTCTGTGTGACTTGGGTCACAAAGGTTCATCTCATCCATCACGACTTGCGCACRCCCATCTGGAGACGTTAACTCACTCTTTCCTCTCAGTGCGACACGAAGGAAACGGTGACGCKTTTCCAATAAGATGTGTGCGTGTGCATACACAACCGAGGCTAATTCTGGTCTGCATGGCAGCGAGCTCAGTCTGTGCATCCTTGCACGTAGTAGCAATGGGGAGGATGGGGGTGTGTGCTAAGATGGGCAAACTGCTACGTTCTGTCAGCCCTGTTGCACGTATTAAAATAACATCATGCTGGCTTGTTGTCTGTCTTCTGCTCTCTCCCCTCACTCAACGAAGCCTAAAAGGAACAAGTTGCAGGTATTAAAATAGCTCCTCTCTTGCTTGCTGGGTCTATTTCAGGAGKCTGCTTCCATCTTGACATAGATAGAATACAGAGACACTGTGGAAACCACAGCCGCAAGAGGCCATCGGCCAAAACTAAATGATTTCCCAGCTTACGCAGAGCAGTTCATTCTCACCCCGTCCCCCTTCCCTGCTTAAAATAACAGCGGGAAGTTGTTTGGCTTTGTTTTGTTGGATTCTTCTGCTTGTTGTGCCCAGCCTGGTGGTGCTGAGAGGAGAAACTGCAGGCAGTTTTGCAGCATCAGAGCTTTGTTTTCTTCTGGACATATGTGGGACTTCCAGAACCACCAGGAAAATGAGAGCCCCACAGGGATTTTCAGAATGTGTTTTCAAGGAGCGGACAGGCAGCTGGTGTGAGTCAGTCCAACTGCATGGGTTTACCAGTTTAGACTAGAGATTTGGTCTTTTAGCTGGTCTTAGATTGACTGGAAAGGCAGAGGGCAAATGTCTTGCAGGAATAGCTTTGTCCGATTACTCTGGGAAAAGCCTCATTTACTGGTTTCTGTGCCTTTTGTGTGGCTAAACCAAGGCTTGACCCATGGAGCTGCACTGCTTTATATCAACCCAAAATCTGCTCTATGATATCCCTTGGAAGATATGGCCAAGAAGGCTAATATGAAATAACTATGAAAAAGGCACAAATACTAACTGCCTCCCTTATCTGTTCCCCAGTCTGCACCCTGCCTGCTTGGAGGGGCCATGCTTTCTGCCCTTCTCACCCTCAGATGCACAGGTCTTGTTCTAGCATCTCCTTCTACCTACATGTATCTGCTGCTCACCACAGCAGAACAGCAGATAACACCAGGTCTATTCCATGCAAGCCTCCACATTAATGGGTAAGCTGGACCCCGTGTTTGGGTCTAAAGTGTGCCAGAATGTGTGAAAATTTCAGAATGTCTCTGCGAGAGGTGGAGGTGCTCTTAACTCTTACTAAGAAGGATTACATGAAAAAAAAAAAAAAAGACTCTCAAATCAGCAAAAATACTAGCCTCATTTCCCCAAAAGATGTCAAATTGCAGTGTATGAATTGCAAAGGGGAACTGCAAATATGAGCCTTTAGGGGCCACATGGCAAAGCCTCGGAGGGTTTGCTGGCACCCTTGTCTCGGGTGAAACCTGCTGATTTGAAAGAGAGCTCACAGGTCTTGCCTGGAGTTTGATATAGAATCATAGAATCATAGAATGGCTAGGGTTGGAAGGGACCTGTAGAGGTCATCTAGTCCAACCCCCCTGCACACGCAGGGTCCCCTAGAGCATGTGGCACAGGGTGATGTCCAGGCGGGTTTTGAAGATCTCCAGAGAAGATCGTGTCATGACACTATGATCGTGTCATGACACTAATGTTATGATCTGAGGTCCAAAGTGTTCTTCTGTGCGTCCCCTAGGTATTTCATTTGCTGTGGACAGAAAGTGAGTGTTAGCAGTGCTTGTGCTGGGTCACGATACAGCAGCTAGCCACTTCTACCCCCGTAAACAGAAATAGTGCTTGGATGCAGGATTTAACCTCAGGGCAGCAAACGTTTCTAAGACCCATTTAACAGTATCCGACACTAGGTAAATATGTAGACTATGAGGTCTTCAGGTCAGAGACATCGTTTGTTTTCAATAATAACAAATTTGCCTTATGACTTGAGCAAATAAAATATTACACTTGTGTGTTTGCTACTATGCACCGAGAAAAAAGAATAAAAATCAAATTTCTTGAGGTAGTTGCTTCAACATTTGCTTTGTGACAAAAATAGAATGTAAGTTTGAAATATGGGGTTTTTTGAGTGAAAAAAATATGTGATGTTTAAGTTCAGATTTATTTTTATTGACATATCTGAGGGGGATGATCTATTCCACTCTTCCAGATTGCAGTGTTTTGTGCTATTTTATTTAATTCACCACAATGCTTCATTTAGAGTCAGTTCAGCATTACAAAGCATTTCTGTATGGAGGCACAYGACTCAGGTTCAACAGCAGCCCCATTTCCTCCTGTGAGCCAGAAGACTGTTGTTTTATGGGATCGAAATGCAAACTACAGCTCTTATGAGACTGTGTATCACAATATGCAATAAATTTGAAAGAAAATATTTTGGACCAGATCAGCGGCAAAGCATTTAGTGATTCACACAGACTTACCTGATTCGAAATATATGGCTTTGATTTTCCTAGTGGAAAGCTAAGAAAAACACATGCCTTTGGAAGTAAACAGTTTCAATGCTTCTATAAAGTCTGTTTCCTTTGGAAGTAAATTATAGCAGAAATTTCCTGAATAGACTTATTTTAATATAAATACAGCTCATTGTATCCTTTTTCTCTCTATATCTCTCTGTCTTTAGGTTTAATCATTCTGCAAAGAGAGCCTGTCCTTCAGATTTGGATCAGGTTTGAAGTCACTTGCATGTGTCAAACCATAAAGTCTTTGTCATGTCCCTCTCCATGGGCAATCCACAGATGTAAGACAGCAGACTATTGTCAGTAACTGGAGTAATTACCTTAATTCAGGCAGAAAGGTCAGTGGGACCAAATGTTGCTGAAGCCCTGTGGTTGGGGTATTATATCCCCACCCTCCCACACATGTTATTATTTACTCAGTGTATTTTATTTTTTCACAAACCATAAAAATAAAGACACTATTGCTGGCAAGAAATGTGAATGGAATAAATTGTAAGTTCCTGAAATGCTACATGTCAAATTAGCCTGTGTAAAAATGCTTTCCACTTGCATGGCTCCTAAACGCTGCTGGGACAGCCTGCTCTCACACAGCCAGACATGTGGATCCCTATTTCAGGAAACACGGCCCRGGAGGTGTAACCGAGCCAGGGCAAGTGAAGTCAGTGAGGCCACCTTAATTTTCTCTAGCAGAGGATCTGCTCCGGCTATTTCTCTTGCAGCAACTTTGTACTTTCCTCGTGTGTTCTTCCTTAGCTTCCCCACTCAGAACCGAGCCCAGCAAACGTGCTCGCTCCTACACGGGTGCCTCTGATTTTGCAAATGCGTTTCTCTTTTCCCTTGCACGTTTGGAAGGGGCTGCCTGGGTACGTGCAGGGGGTGGCCGGTGCKCAGAGGGTGCTCGGCCGAACGCGCAGGAGGCAGTGCCAGGGTTTATAACGTGCAGTTTGTCAGCTGAGCGGGTGCTTAGCCAGCCCTGCAGGAGTGAGGTGGGATGGCGCAGGGAATAAGCGTGTGCCGTTCTCGATAAGGGAGGCGTTCTTCACCAAGTCTCCACGAAACGTGAGCTTGGCTGAGAAATATTTGAAAGGTACATAGAGCATATCTTTCTGGAGTGCTTTTTATCACCCACAGCCCAGCGTTTTCAGCCTAGCAGGGGAAAAAGTYTGGGTTTAGCGGGCTGTTCATGTTCACCGTCAGACGTGCAAAGTTGAGAGAGTCCCACCTGCATCACGTAACACCTCCTTTTATTGGCGTAACAGCTGCCTGCCTCCAAATTACTGTCAGAGAAACTGCAGGCACTGGCCCACTCGTCACTTCCCTGCTCTGTCTGTTACTTTTTCCATGCTAGTCTCAGTTGAATTAGACATGGAATATTGTCTGTTTTAAAAGATAAATAGAGAAAAGTTGTACGTCACAGTGCGTTTTCGTGCAAGGCACTGGGTGCCACAACGTGCTTGGATGTAACTCTCTGGAAGCATGAGTAGCTGGTCCCCATGGAGAAGCATCTTGGCAAACACCCGCACGCTCGTGGGRCTGAACCTTGCGGGAGCCGACTGGAGCAGAGACATCAGCCACTTCCTTCGCAGAGCGGGAATCGAGCACAGGCAGTCGAGTTTTTCCTATGTGTCACAGAGGAAATTTGTGTCTCAGTGTCATACAAGGCATCTGAGATGGGAATGAAGCACCTATCTTCCGAGCAGCAGTCTGCTGACTGCTCGGTAAGACATTTCCCTGATCCTTGCCTAGTCTGTGACACATCTCACTCACTTTTCTGCCTTTTTCCCCTGTTATTTGATATACTTTGATGAACAAAGGGGATCTTGGAATTTGATGAGTAGCTGTGTTAGTTTTATTTTTCTATCTATCTCAGAATGTTGCACATGGCCAAGAGGTTTCTCAGACCATACAACGATTACACACACACAGGTTGATCCAGGCAGCATTTGATTCTGGTTGCTTCCTAGGTTTGCATGTGCTCTTTTAGCACTAAACACTTGAAAAGCGAGAATGCATCCCTCTTCCATTACCCCTGTCCTGAGAGCCGTGTGTGTCTGTCTTCTAGAACCCCAGCTCCGGGCAGAGGGGAGTTATGATAAGGCACTCTAATGTCCTTAAAATACATTGTTGCTGTCCTGATGAATCTAGTTGAGGTGTGTTAATTATTCCTGATATACTGGAGTTTAGAGAGAGTTGGCATAGCTTGGACTATGCCTTCCTTACTAGGGAAGGTTTATGGGGTTTACCCCATAGAAAATGAGAACACAGTGAAGAAGCACTTGCAAAATAATCTACATTCACCATTGCAAACAAACAAAGAAAACCCAAACAAACAGAATGGGAAGCACATTTGCATGGGAATAGAAAAGCACAAGACCTGTGGAAAGGATGGAAAAGGAAGCATTCCTACCCAAGGAAAACCAAGGGCGATATTGGGCTGATCTCTTCATTGAGGGAAAGACAAGAAATAAGCTTGCATGGACCAAATCCTGGCACCATTCTATTAGGCACACTACAAAGTGTGATCTATGCAGTGTTTGCTAACAGTGCTCTCCTTTTCTCCACCACAAAAACTTTTTAAATAGTAATCCAGTACATCAGAGACCAGTGTTCCTTATAAAGACAGGAACACAGGGAATTCTGTAGGTCACGCAAATGTGTAGCATCTCATACCTGTTAGCCCAGCTTTTCCTGAGGGAAAACATGCCGCTCTCAGGTCTGTGTCTTCAGCCATGGAATACAAAAAAATGCAAAATCACTACGAAGTGGTACCACAGTCTTTTTCTAAAGGAGCCCTTTTAGAAAGTCTTTTGTGGGATGCCAAAAGAGGTTTGCTGTTAGACGCTGGGGACACCTGGAAGGCTCCTGGCACGAAGGGCACAGCAGACTGTGTCTGAGGGTGCTTGTTTCCCGGGTGTCTCAGGCGACAGCAGAGGTGAGGACGCAGCCTCGAGGCAGCCAGTGCTCCATGGGAGCTGTGGGGGAAGGCAGGTTCTGCTGGTGCCCTTGCCAGCATGCAAACACCCCTGTCCGTACCCAAATTAGCTCACCTGAAGCTGGATACAAGCTGCTGGTCTCAGACCTCCTGCTCTATCCTAGGTGCAACTTGGGCCTCTGCTTTCGTTGTCATCCCTAGGACTGCAGGTACTGCCCTGGTTTAGGTAGGACATGTTTACCAAGCCCTGATCTTCCGTGCAGTCACTGTTCAAACAGCTAGGCAGATGTTGGGTCTGAGTGAGACACTCCCTGAGCGTACGTGGGGAATGGGTGAGACACTCCTCCTGCATGGCCCTGCTTGTTCCCGTCGTGTTATCAATAGTGCCACTGTGAATCCTTTGTTGTCTTTTAAAATAAATATTTCTCTTGGACTGAAATCTACACTGGAAGGGTTGTCTGTTTCCCAGTGAGAGGAGGCACCTGACAGCCTCCCTTGTGTTGTGAAAGAGGCTCCCTTCCTGTGGCTGCTTCCACAGCTTGAAAGGGCTAAATCTCCTGTTTCTTTCCATGGCTGCTGGGACTGTGCCTGGCCCTGGGCATTTATTAACACCTGTGTGAACTGAAAGCTCTTTTTTCCCTCACTGGAAATGAGCATGCAAAATAGGATCAGAAATAGGACTCTACTCCAGAAATTAACCAATGTAGATGAGACGGCTGAGAGGGGATCTAATCAATATGTGTAAATACTTGAGGAATGATTGTAGGGAGGAGGGGGCCAAACTGTTCTTGGTAGTGGCCAGTGAGAGGACAAGGGGCAATGGTTTTAAATCGAAACACAGGAAGTTCCATCTCCATGTGGGGAAGAACTTCTTTCCTGTGAGGGTGATAGAGCCCTGGAACAGGCTGCCCAGAGAGGCTGTGGAGTCTCCTGCTCTGGAGATCGTTTGCACAGAAATAAAAAAGGTGGGAAATGCTTTATCTGTAGCTGGCTCTATGGTGAAGCAGAGACATGGGCACAGACATCTTCATCTTTGCCCAAGTGCCTCTCTGCTGGCCCACCAATGCTAGCTCACTCCCTTGGGAACAGCATGGAAGGGGAAACTCTTTGTTAAGTGGGTGTTGGCAAAGTTTTAAGTGAAACTGAGAAATGCAGTTGACTTCCTTCTTTAATAATCATAGACTGCTCAATTGCCATTATTTTTAACAAGCACTGACTACAAAGTTTCTCCATTTGTACGGCCTAGGTTCTAAGCCGGGCTTGTTTTATTATATTGCTTCGGTTTCATTCCTTCCCTGAGTGTAATTACACTTGTAATTGTGTGGCAAAAAGAAATGGTAAAGGACAAAGGGAAAGCAGAGAGGCATTCCCTGTGGATAAATATCAGAGGTTGTTCATGGACACGAGCTGAGATTCTGCAAAATCGATGTGGCAACAGCACGCAGAGCAGCTGCTGTTTCGCAATGTACTGACATGACAGTGATCAGCAGCTGGCATGTGCATGGGCTCTCCACGATGCATTATTGTGTGCGATGTTATCTGGCAAGGACATTCACTTTACCCACACCCTACCTGTTCACAAGCTAGCTCAGGAGGAGGGATGGTTGGTTTATTTTAGTATGTCATGGAGAATGCTTCAGTTTTTGTTCTGAGGGGAATGTCGTGCTTAGCCTTAAGGATGCCCTCAGATGACTTGCTGTTCCCTAACAGTTGAAATGGATCACACGGGAAATGGCAGGGGTGCTGTCTGACATGGCAGTGGTTGATAACCACAGATTTCGTGAGACTGAGATTTCTGCCTCACAGTGTGGTGGACACACGCACCACTGAAATAATGCTGCTGGAGAAGTCATCCCATGCAGGGGAGTCCTTTCGTGGTGACAATGGCAAAAATACCTCTTGTATCACCTGCATTTGTCAGCCTGAGTGGAAAAAGAGTAACCCACCAATAAGTCCTTGCTATAGCCCTTCATTGGGAGCCTACTCTGATGGTGAAACGCTGCAGCACAGGACACTTTGCTCTTAGTTTAGGCCATAGAATGTACTTTGGGCTATAGGGATGAGGCAGTTTAGACTCCTTCCTTGGACAGTAAAGAGAACACCTTCCTTTCTACAAATGCTTTTGTTCCATCATTCCTTGGCGGTATGAGTTGAAGCCCACTCAGCCTATGGAGGATATTAAGCCCAGGTCTCAGCTGCACTTTGCCCCAACAGCGGGTGGAGGCAGCACCTTCACTAGCAGCTGTACTTGGGAAGGAAAGCAGTGAATCGACTGAGAAAGAGCCACCATAAACATCTCCTTCCAACGTGCATGTGGAGCTCTGGAGTCATTGCAGAGCTTGCTGCCCTGCCATCAGTTCTGCAGTGCTGGAGAGAGACCCTGATGTCAGTGCTTGGTGGGACACCCATACTTGGCATCTGACTGAGATGTTAAGCACCTCAGTTAAGTGTCTATAGTCAGATGGTGCAGTGCTTTGCTGGGCGATGAGGATGCTTGGCTTGTTGTTTGCTTATATGACACTCAGACATCAGTAGTGAGTATATGAAGCTGATGAGAAATAAAGTATAGGAAGAGTGTTGTATCATCATTAATTTTACCCCATAGCACTTGTTCAAAGTGACGTTGTTTTCCTTCCTTTTGCCTTAGGAGTGTGAAATCTATCTCAGGAAGGTGCCACTCACGCTCCCTATTTCTATGCCTGTTACTTCTGCTGGAAGTCTGCAGCAGCAGGCGTCTTGAAAAAAGCAAAAATTATCACAGAGCCTGGTGAAAGAGTTGGTGAAGTGGAACCTTCTACTCACAGGGTGTTAGATCCTGTACCTACCTCCCCATCTCTTGTGGGGCTGATATGAGCTGGCTGTAGGAAGAGACACATGATTTAGGGCTAGTGAAGGCGAAAGGGACCTTGCTATTATTGGCTTTGGCAAAACCTGTCTGAGCTGCTGGACTGTGTGATACAGGGCAATGCTTTCAGGTTTAGGGTTCACTCACCACTGTTGGTGTCATTTACTGTGATTGCTCAGAGGAAGAGCCTTCCTCTTCAGCCTTCCCAAACGCCTTGTTCTTTTCCGTGGTAAGCTTCTAAGTCACTTCCAAGTCTTTTTCATGAAGTTTTCATGTTGAAGTGAGAAAGAGTGGTGAAGAATGTGAGTCAGTTCAGAATGATCAGGAAAAAAACCTTTTTCTCTCTGGTAGAAACCAGTTGATGCAGATACAACTTTCTCAAACCATCAGCATCTTGGGAGAGGTAGTGAGTCTAAAGGTAGTCACCGATCTCAAAAATCTGTTCCTCTTGCATCATGCTTAGCATGGATGATCTGTACATGTCAGCCCAGGAATCTGCTAAATCTCTCTGCAGAGGGCTGGCTGAGGTGATGCTAGCTTCTTCCTTGTATGCGGCTTTGAACAGTTGGTTTGCTAGACATGACTCTGCAATGACATAGACCAGAACTGCTGATTTTCTTAGACAAAGACTGTTATCCCCTCTTTAGGGATAAATCTATATGGAGATATAATAGTCTAAGGCTATTGGTTTGACATTTCCTTCCCCAGTTCAAAGGAATGGTCTCTTTACACCCCTCCAAGTGTTACTGACAGATTCATTCTCAAGTGTCTTTTTATGGCATTTTTGCCATCTGCCTGTGAGGGAAATGATACTGGCAGTTCTACACTGAGTTACCTCCTCTCCATTTTGGATTTCAGAGTTACACTTTGCTATTCAAATTTACACGCAAAATCCTCTTTTGACCAGAAGGATGTTGAATCCAAGGGCAGGCGTGTGCATRTACTGTACAGTTCATGGGGTGTTACAGTGCACATTGATTATGCTTACCAGCCAGCAGATTGTGAGCTGCTATTTTTTTATTTTCCACTCATGTGACTGACCCTTGGATAGATAGTCCTGTGACTAATCTATGCCAGGAACATCTTGATGGACTTCCTGATCTCGTGGGCTCTGTACACTACTTCTCAACGGACAAGGAAGTACAGTCCTAATAAGAGGCAACACTTCATGCTATTGCACTTTCTTATTTACTCCGTAATTATATCAGACAAAATACCAAGACCTTACTCAACATTTTTCTTAGCTTTTATTCAGACATAGCTCCCACTGAGTTGATACTGGCATTACCAGGGTGCTAAAGCTGACATGAGGAGTATTGATCTTGTGTGAATGGCACTGGTGTATTAGGGGCAGAGATGGATGAAGCTGGCTAGCACTTTCTGTTATAGTTTTTTTCTCCCATTTTTCCTTTTTTCTCCCCTCATAGTTGCTCATAATACAACCAGGCACTGATGTATTTAGCCTAAAATTTTCCATGCTGGGTGTTATGCTTCAGCATGAATAGTTTTATTTATATATTTATTTATTTTGAAGGTTTGGCTAAAATGATTAATCGTTTTCTAAGAATAAATTTAGGAAAATAACATTGTTTTGCCCTTTTAAGTCTTTTTCTTAGTATTTTAGTATTTTCTTAGTATAGTATTTTCACTGAAAATACTGTAAGGCATTTAAAGGCCTTTGCATTTCCTTGGGAAGGAGTCCATATGAATCAGTTACTATCCAGGTTTAAAAAAAAAAAAAAAAGTCCAAAACTGATGGGATTTTGAGCTCTGGAAAATCTTGCCAAAAAGTTTTAGTCTTTGGCTGCTAAATTATGCCAGTGCCCTCATCCTGTCTGCTCCGAGCTTTCCCAGCTCTTTGTCCCTGGGATGCGGGTGAGCATGCTCTGTCTCAGGGATCCCTCGCTGAGCAAGGCTTTCTTCACAATTGCTTTGCTTGCTCAGAGCTTTGGACATGTGGGAACTTGCGGATGAGTTTCTTTCCACGTCATGTCTACAAGTGACTTCAGACTATGTGGAGAAGGAGGAGGATCCTCGCTGTAAGGCAGAAAGGTCTGAGGTAGGGAGTGAGGAAAAAAATAGGGAGCTGGTAGTTGAATGCTGCGAGGAGGATGGTAGGAAGGTGTGGGAAGTTAAGAGCCAAAGACTGATGAGAAGGGAGGTGAAGGGAAAGAGAAGATCGCAGACAGGAACCAGGGGTGACAGGCAAAACAAAGACAGTAAAAACAAGGAGCTGGAAGAGGCAAGGGAGTAAAAAGTAACTGGAGTGAAAAGTAACTGGAGCAAAGTGACTGATAATATCTAGAGCAAGTTCTGCTCCTGAGTGAAATGCGAGATGCCTGAGCCTGCTTCTCTTCTGTACCAATTAGCTGGGAAAGCCGACCTTGCTGGAGTCCTGGAAGGGCCCTCGGGAGCTCACCAGGCCAGTTCCCTTGTTCCAAGACAGGACCGGCTCTCCCCGAACTAGATGTGACCAACATGTATTTCAGGACCTCCTAGGCATCCCCATGCACCACAGGCTGAGGCTTCTGAAAGGGAACATTTCACTGGCTAACTCTTCTTCTCTCGGTCTCATCCTATTTCTCTTGTTCCATCCAAGAGGATGGCGAGAACATTTTATTCTCTTTTGTCTCTGTTCTAGGTTAAACAACCTGTTTCTTACAGATCTGTATTTTTTAACCTCTTCCTGAACCCTCTTATTTTTCTCTATTTTCTAATATATGTCCCTTCCTTCCCCATTGATTAGATAATGGTTCAGATGGGGAGAGAAAAGAGATCCCTTCATGAGTCTCACTTTCGCTCATCTTGCTTCTTTATCACATGCTGCATAGATTTTTCAATTTTAGGGAATAACAAGATGTTGTTGGCCTACTATCACGCACACTGAAGAGTTACCACATTTAACGAGTTACTGGGTAGGATCTGAGTCTCATTAGCTCTGTGTGAAGTAATTTGAAATGGTTAAAGACTGTGACTCACTGATGTGGAGGGATTACCACAGCACAGCTCCTGCCCTGCTCACTCTTGTGCCCTGCTCGTGCAATGTCTGGCGAACGGCTGTTGTTTACAGGCTGTGCCGCATTGTCATCATGCAGCAGGCTGAAAGCAAGGAAACCACTGCGAAGGGGCAGGAAACCACCGGTGGATGGCAAGGAACGGTCATCCCAAAATAGGCTGCTCCTGCTCAGTGGGGAGAGTCTTTACCTGCAGTCCATAATAACAGGTGGTTTGTGTCACGCTTTGAGGGGGTTCCAGCTCTACCCACTGACTATAAATTAGTTTCCCAAGACAGGGACCCAAGGTTAGATGGGTGGAATCTAGAGAAGCAGACAGATTAGAGGATGGCCCAAGAATCTGAGCCTTAATCTCATCATGTTAGGCTTAATCTCATTAATCTGAAGTGAGCAGGTACAATGAGGAAAGCACTACAGGAGGAAATGAGTAATAGTGTATTCAGGGCAGAGATTGGATAGCAAATGTTAAATAAACATGGAGAGAACAGGAAGAAATGCTACACATATTACAGATTATAGTTTGTTCTGTGAAGGCCAGAAACCTGTAGGATAAAAGTAGATTTGCTCATGCTTGTAAAATTTTTATCATAGTGTCTGTCCATGGGGAGAAAATCAGGGTTATACCAAGAGGTCTAGTTCTTCCTGGTCTGGTGATCCTCAACTTTTAAGGTTTTTTGGCTCTGATCAGAGCTGAACTGAGGTAGTTCAACTGAAAAGCTGAACTGAGGTAGTGCTCTGGGGTAGAGGGCTGGGGATCCCTAGCACACAGGAAACAGAGGAAGTGCTGTCCTTAGGGTGGGAATGATCGGCAGCATGGGCATGAAGTCCACTTAGGGAGACCTCATCTGTGTCTCTTCCTTCCCCCAGACCAAGGAAACAAGTGCCCTGGAGAGACCTCGAGGGAGAGCACGTGGGAAAGCAGGAGGCACAGCAGCATTCTGTCACYATGGCTGCCTTGGTGTGTCACTTCGGTTCCTTCCAAAGCCTCTATGATTTGTCCTCACATGGTGWAAGCCATTCTTGTGCAGAAGACTCACAAGAAACCTGTGTTCTGCTGAAGTCCCAAACTGATAACAGGGCTCATGGGTCCCTTTTCATCTCGTCTTCTTGGACAGCTCCCTGGGATGAGGGTAGTGTGTGGGAAGGGACGATCAGGCACTTTCACAGAAATGCTTCTTACCAGAATTGCTATAGCGTTACCCTTTATAGAAAATGCTACTTTGAGGGGTGAGTCTTAAGAGAATACAGTAGATTTAGGTGCATTTATCACCCCAACCAGACAACATAAGGGTCAACAGGTTCCCAGGCTACATGTCCCCAGGTGCCCAAATCTTTCTGGGGAGCCACTGGATCTGGGTTCTCTCTATAARCGATTTGGGAGGAGGCCAAGGGAATTAGTGCAGCAAGATGCTTACCAGGAAGCTAAAGATAAATATTCATGTCTGGATTTGTTTCCCATTGACTTTTTAATTACATAAGGAAGAGATGATGTCTGCAAAAGAATTCCCCTGCTCCTCCCACAGGATATATAATGCTTTGATACATGGCTTTTCCAGCAACAGGAATCATCCTGAAGTGAGTTCCTAGAAAGTCCCTGAGGAAGAAATCTTCATATTTTCTGTGACTAAAATGTCAGCTCTGAAGAATGGGACAGCTGAAATTCCCCTCCATGCAGAAGTGGAGCCAAAGGTCTGTTYATTGTCCATATGTCACGTAGCTCTGTGGTTTGAACTGCTCTAAGTGACTGGAGGGTCCAGCTCTGCTGGGAAGCAGGACTTACCTTTTGATCACTTTGTTCACCATCATCTTGACTTTTCTTGCACAATTTGCAAAAATCTCTCTCTTAGGCTTTGTCTGCACAATATTATTTTGGGGACTTCAAATTTCWAATGTTGAGGTCTAAACTGCAATTCTCTGACATGACATCCTAAGAGAAAACAGTGGAAGTTTTTTTCAAACCCAGCCAGAGACAAGTTGGCTATGCCAGAAGGGATCCTCCTCCYGAAAGGATGATGTGTTATATTGCACCACAGCTGTGCAGAGCAAACACTGTTCTCAGGACTGTCAGCTTGGATGCTAGCAAACCTTTCATCTTCTGCACAGTGCTGATGCCTGCCTTGCTCTGYTGCATGCTCCGCTGAAGAAATGAATCACCAGAACATTTTATTTCTGTTAGCTATCATGTTGCATGAAGACTGGCCAGTGATGACACTTTCATTCTTTTCCTTCTCTCCTTTTCTCTTCAGCCACGTGCTCCTACTTCTCCCCCACACCTGTGCTCACACTGTGCTGTAGCCTGACAGAGCCTTTAACAGGAAAAGTTTATCAGCACTCATTTTTAGCTGCTCTTTAGTTGCTGCAAGGCCAAGTTGCCCTAAGTAAGCTGACAGAGATATGCCCAGGATTGGCAAATCATTCTGCCTGTTTTAATTGCTTTTAATGAGAAAGTAACTGCAAAAATATTTTATAGTGCAATTCGCACTTCTGTGCAGGTAAATAGAGGAGGGGTTTTGATGGAGGTATATGGTTTAATTTGTTTTTATTGTGCATTTGTGAAGCAATATAATGCTGCCAGGAGTATCAAACAGATGAGAGACTGTTTCACTCCTTCACTTCCTGCTGCTGTAAGTAGTGCCCATATAGCTTTCCTATTTGCTCACTGCTTTTTTGAACAAACTCTTCTCCACCTTTGAGTGATAGGGTTCGGAATAGGGTTGTCCAGCTTCCGACCAGCTTGCCGAGTACCCAGACAGTTGATAATCTGATTCCTGTTGCCCTTCGTAGCTTACCTTCCTCCCAGACCAGTTGAAAAACAGACCAAGGTCTTCTAGAGGGAGAGAAAATGTGGCAAATCTCATATTGTTCCTAGGCTCATGCCMGTCTGTCAGTAGCAGATGGAGGAAAAAAAAGCTTTTCTGTCACCATTGAYATGAAGACTATAACCAAGACAATAAAGGCCTGAGCTCTCTCTGCTCTTCTATTTCTTGATGTACCATGCCCACATAGACGGGAGTGCTATCCTTGTATGGCTACAGCTTCACCCCTGCTGCAACTAAAGGAAAAGTATGGGCAACCAGGCTGCGTCCTGGCAGGGACAGAAGGGYGATGGAGGAAGGTTGGGAACAACCTGAGCTGCTGTCAAAAAATGACAAAGAAGTGCCCAGATATTCCAGACAGTGCAACAAGATGAGTGGAGAAAGATCTCCTGCCGGAGGGTCTTTGTTGTTTCTGCTTAGCCCCCCACACTGTGGGTACAGCCTTTCTATTCCTCACTGAGATAGACACAACTGCACCCAGCCACCCACCCCAGGGACAGGACAAGGAGCTCTGGGGAGACCCACAGATACTGGGAGAAGGCTCCCCCTTCGCACTTTCTCCCTCAAAAGAGAAACKTGCTGTGGCCTTTCCACCACCACCTGCAGATGACCTCAGACATCCAGTCAATCTTGCAGCCCTGGCAAGAAATGGCTTCAGAAATAAGTGTTCAGAAATAAGAGAAAGAGAAGACAATGGGGATCTCCCACATGACAGCAATGGTGGTGCTCACAGCTGTCCCCAAGGCAGAAGTGGAAGTGCCGAGGGCAGCAAGCCTGAGCACCATGGGCTCGTGCAGAGCCTCCCCKTTAGTGCTGGCAGAGCTGTATGATGATAAACCAGGCCCAAGAGAGCTGCTCGTCTGTGGAGTTAAGCAGGGAGGCCTGAGGTGGAGAGCGAAGAAAAGGTGAGTGAGTTTGATGAATGATCAGAATTCAATTCAGGAACCTCAGCCATGTAAATATATCAATAACTGCTTTGTTTATGTTGGATGAAGTACTTTCCTTTTTGAACCGTGCCATTCACTCAGTATTATGCCTTTCTCAAAGTAAACACCTCGCTCTCTGGGCAGATACTCTGTGTTACGAAGCTTTGTCACCATGCTCCGAGCATGCTGGCAGCAGTACTTACAGTTGCAAAGATCAGCAGCTGGTAAAATGGAGCACTTCCCTTACTCCTGGGTTGCCGTTCCCACCTGCCTTCGCTAGCTGGAGATGTGCTTAGCACTGAGGGAGGCCCTGTCTCCCGCTGCACGGGGTTGCTGGCTACTGAGACACAGCGTTCTGCTAGCTAACACGGGGCCGATCATCCACAGGCTAGTGAAAACATACTACATAGCATAGACTGTGYCTCTGTATATGCCAGTGCCCATGCAGTGATGGCTGCAACTTATCTCYGTAGTGACTTAGCTAATGACTAACTAATTGTGAGGGTGGGAGTGACCAGGGTCTGGGTTGCAGCAGCCCTGTCTTCTGCTCCAGGCACATTAGGGCAGTGGGCAGTGCCCTGGCAGCAGTGTTCAGCCCTTGGATAGCTGAAGTAAATGGGTTTCTAGTGCAGAGGCCTTTGCCCTCCTTTGGCTCTGTGTAAGGTCCTCCCAGATATACACTGTGATCTGCCTCACCAGCCCCGTCATGCTGCAGAAGCAGTGGTCCGTCACAGAGATCCAGCTTTGGAAAGTTCGCTCTATAACCTGGTGTAAATCCCCATCCCCACCGTCTCACTGCCACCAGGACTGGTGGTCCGAGGCACTGACGTTTGCAGCTGATTGGCATAGAGGATTTTATTTTTGGCAGCTACACGGATCACAGCAGCTCGCTCTGTGACCTGGTGCTCCCCACATCAGGGGGCAGAGGAGAACACCTGGGAGCAGATGCATTTGAAGCGCCGTCCCAGAAATCCAGAAGCTCCCGATATTGCTTCCCCCCACCGTGGGACACTGAACCCCAGCAGAGGAGCTGCTAATGCATGTTGCTWTGCTGCCAGTGCAATCCATTGGAGTAGCCGCAGGCATAGCCTGTGCTATGGAAACTGCTGAGACCAGAGTCTTGGAAAAGTGAAAAACTTACTGGATCCCAAAGGCTCTCCTAGGTAGAGAAGCTGTAAAATTCAGGTGGAGATGGCAGCTTGTTTTTCAGCTGAGCGCGGCATGGAGTGAAGAGGTCTGAACAGGGAATGGGACATCTGCTCTCCTCCTTGGATCATTCCCAGGCTCCAGCACCCATGCTGCTGAGCGGCAGTGTTTAGACTAGAGTAGCCTTCCTGTTTGCTACCTGACTTTTCCAGCTTCATCCCCACTCCTTTCTGGTTGACTTTTGACTCTGTCCTCAGTTAATCTCTTGCCATGCCTTTTTCTTTTCCCTTTTTAAAATATTTGCTATTCAGCAGGTTCACACAGTGATAAATCATTAACCAGCAGATATGTCACTCAGTCCCTGATCGGCACCCTGCAAAGATCTCTACTAAGTTCGTGCACAAGGTGTAACATACACACAAGGTTTCTGCTATAGCATCACATGAACCTTGCCCTTTGCTTAAAAAGCAAATAATAATAGCACAGCATTAAAAAAATTGCATCTGGAGCCAGCTGACCCCAGGCACGCTGGGGATGGCATGATGCCTCTGCCACCCTCTCCTGGGCAGCAGGGACACACTGAATACCTGGGCAAACCTCAGAGCAGCACCACTGAGCCCAGCAAACACATTTGTTAGTGGGGAGGGCTGGGAGGAGGCAACCGCGCCTCCACGYCGGCTTCACGCTAGCCAACCGTGTGGAAGGTCTTGGCTTGCCTTGCTCCGGAGGTGGGACGGGGCTGCGGCTGGCACTGCCGCCGGCACAGCAGGCTGAGGGCAGCCGCTGCGGGCAGAGSAAGCGCGGGCGCCGCGCTGGGGGGGAAAGCTGGCGGTGCGTRGAGGAGACCCTCCCCGCGGCGCCTCCGCCGCTCTTGGGAGCTGTCGGGAAGCGGAAAGCACCGAGTTACCGGTACCCTCACACCTCAGCAGGCAAGGCGGAACTGGGGAAAGGGGCAACTTTCCTTGCAGGGTGCTTTCCTCTCTCTAACAAGGTAAGCAGGCAAGTGACTCAGCTGCATGCTGAAGGACAATGAAATAAATGTTTACAAGGTGCCTTTTTAGATGCCAAGAGTTATAAACCAGTGAGGGGAAGAAAGCAGGACACAAGCTTCCCCGGTGCCCAATTCAGGCAATGCTTAACTACTAGACTGTGARGTGCTGGAGGGATTCCAGTTCCTCTTCTGGCAACTTTCCCCCCAAATCACAAGCACAATTTTTCTTTTTCATTCATTCATTCATTGAAGAAAAAAAAAATCCTTTATTGTGTTCTGTGAAAGTGCCTTGAATAGGGAAGAGGGAGGAAAAGGAGGAGGAGTTTTGCATCGCATACYTGCCTTTCCAGGATCGTCCAGCTGTTGACATGTGCCTAGGCCCTCCCCCAGTTGCAGGAGTGTATATAATTAGCACAGTACATTATATATTGCCTTCCTATTTGTGGGAGTGTTCGCATCCGCACAGGCCAGCACAATGCCTGAGTGCCACTTATGTGCTATTGCAAGCCTCAGCGGTCCCACATCCCCAAGTCAGACCCCTTGACAACACAGATTTGCCTTAAAAAGCATAAGCACAGAGAAGAGGGGAACTGGGGACAGAGGATTTATTTACCTTGCTCTTTTTAAATCATTAACTTTCATGTTGTCAAGTTTTTCTCATCAGCATAGACATCTAGCAACTGGCTTTATGTAAAAGCCAAATTTGCCATATTATAGCAAAATCTTGGGGCTGAAGTTGTCAAGCAGCCCATCTCCCTTTTGCCAGTTAGGGTAGCTGTGAAGATCCTTCTTCATTGGCTCCATGACACATCCACCTGTGACTACAGGGACACTGAAGCAGGACATGCCTTGGACAGTGGTGGACAAAGATATGCAGCTACATGACCTTGTCCCTCGGTAACCCATTATCTCCTCGTGTGTGTTTGTGCCAGGAGCAGCATCAGACCACAGTCTGACCTGGTGCTCCTGGTGGGAGCACTCCAGGCAGAAGAGGTATTTTTCCAAAGGAGTTTTGTAAGACAGACAACTTTCACAGGGAGATATGAGAGGTACTGAACATCAGCATAGCGGTGCTAGTAGTGTGGATAGTGGAAATTGAAAATATGGCTCAAGAGGTAAGAAGGGTAAAGAGGGGTAGATGAAGGTGATGAGGCTTTTTGAATATCTTAGAGACCCCAATAGCTCCTTCTGGGACATGATTCTCCTGCACAAGCCTGCCCACATGGTACCTTGGAAGTTTACTGATTTGCAACTATTGTGACTAAACCAATTGTGGAAGGGGAAATGCACAGTGYCGGGTAGAGCATGTGGTGCCCCCAGCTCCTGGTCCCTCAGGCCATGTATTAGGAATGCAGGTCAAGGTTGGTTTACTCCCACCAARGCCAGGTGAGGATTGCAGGCCATTCTTCCCCCAGGCACTTAAATTCTTAGRTTAGTGCAAGGCACTTTCCCCACTTGGCAGAGGTAGCGCAGCCAGGGCTGGTATCAGRTTTGAAATCCTCAAGAGATGCAGGGCAGCAAAGAAGAGCAAGCCTTGGCGATGGAAGGGATGACACTTGAGCTTCTGGGCATGTATGCTGTTACTATACTTGCAGAATCTAAAAATCCAATAAAAAGAAACAATCTGCAAAGAATAGGGCGTGTGTGACCATCTTAGCCCTGTGGTGGAATGGAACCAGAGTATGAACATGGCAGTAACTGTGGGAGCTTCTGCAGCTTTAAGAAGGTGATGACAGGTATTCCAGCTTCACTATTTTAAATCTGTTAGAAGTTAAAGTCTCATTTTCAAAAACKTATTGGCCATAGAAACTCTCCTTGCTGAAAATACTCTCAGTGTAAACCATTTCTATAGTACAAATATGTGCTCCTAAGTTACTTCATCACTCTTGGAAATGGTCATTCTTTATGTCTGTCTGCGTTCTCTGGGAGAAGAACTGAAAGAAAGCTCTCGGATGCTGCCTAAACAGACACAAACATTTTTGTGCAGTTTCTCTTTTTCCTAATTTTCCTCCAAAGTGGGATCTCTACCAGATTTCTTCTCCTTTCTGAGTCTCTCAGCTTTAGAGTCATCTAATGTGTAGGCTGCAGTCATAGGTAATAACTCTTATTTATTCTSCTGTTGCTGCTGCTGCTGCTCAGTTATTCAAAGAACATTCAAGAGCACCAGCCACACAGTGGCAGATAATTAAAGACTTCAGAACAGTTTTAGTGGCACCGGCCATCCTCTTGAGCTGCACCCATCATAAACTGTAGTCCCTGCCTGCCTCCCCTTCCTACACTCTGGTGAGCTGACGGCTTTGCACATCGTCAGGCACTGAGCAGAAATAACTGCATAGCTTGGCATGGCAGAAGTTCCTTCTCTCCGGGTGACTCAGCAGGGGAGCCACGCGTTCCTATGCAATGTCCTGGAACAGACAGCCTCTTCTTTCGGCTGCAGTTTGGGGTGGGACTTGGGCCTTTGGAGCAGAGTTGGTGCCAGAGAATATATTATCCTTAAGCTTAAATTGTGTTTCCGTGATCAAATTCCACTGCAGAAAAAGGCCAGTGAACTCAAGGTGATGGAGCTGATTTCCCAGCGAGGTAGATCGGAGATCTGGGAACCTGAAACTGAGCATTCTCCAGAGATAGAGATTTCATCATCTCAGAAATAGCTCTGGCAAAGCCCCAGTAGAAAATGTAGCTGAGTTATTCTGTGGCTTTTATGTTCTTTCATGTGGCTCCTAGATCGCTGAAGTCTAACCACAATTATAGTCATTTTATTTTAAGGAATCACACAATGGCATGGCCGTTGACTCAGACATTTTGGGTGGCCCCTAAGAGGGGCATACTGGTGGCATTTTCGGTCATTGGCACTGTGGGATGGCAAGCTTCCTGCAGAAGTATTGGCTGCAAAGCCAGTGCTTTTTTTAAACACTTATAGTCAAACCTCTGTCTTAAAGAAAAAAACCAAAAGCCTTTCCATGTTCACTATTTATATCCTCTATTGCAGATGCTGGGGCAATGCTTTGAGATCCTGGAGGGCGGACAGCACTTGAGATGAAGGRGCCTGTGTCAAAAGCAGTAATATCTGGAAGGTGTTTGGTTGCCTGAAGAGAGTGGGAAACGTCTGGGAATCTGTTTTTCGGAATTGCTCCCGATGGCGCCAGCCTGCCTGTTTGCAACATTTCACCCARTTTTGCAAATCTGAGAGCCCTCTGGCCAGCGTTACGTGTTCTGCCACAAAGTTTTGCGAAACATCCTCTGTCTCTTATCAAAATAACAACAGGGTAGAGTTCTGCTCATGGTAAAAGTTCACAATACTGAACCAGCCAAAAAGAAAAAAAAGAAAAAAAAATATATTTTGAGTATATTGTTGGGTGAGCTCTCATCTTCTCATGTCGGTCTTTAGGGAAAATATGTGAATTTGCACCACCTGAGGATGTGGCAGTTTGGCTTTCCTTCACCAATTAGCTTTGCTGTYGATACTCAGAAGATGTCGCCTTCCCTGCAGTCTGGTATAGCTGAATGGCTGATGTTCTCCTGCCTGTCTGGCTGGGTTCCTAATGACCAGCCATCTTTGAACCTCTCAGCAAGAGCTCTCCTGATTCCCTGTATTGTTTTTTAACCATCTCTAAATTTGCCAGCCAGATTTCGGCAGCGTGTGTTTGCACACATTGGCAGATGTCCTCCTCCTGACTGCTGGTCACTCGTATGCTGACATAGAGGTGGGCATGGTAAGCTCTAACTACCTGTCTGCCAGGCTGCCTTTCTCCTTGATCTCAGTGTGATCTCAGTTGTATTTCTGCTAGCTGTCGTGGGAAGAGGTGGAGAAAGGAGATGAAGCTTCAAGACGAGACTGGGCTGTTACTCAAAGGAACAGCCCATACATGAGTTAGGCACCATCAGAGGCAAACTGTGCCCTTGAGACCAAAGTGCCGACTTTTTTATCGACTAACCGTGCTGACCTTCCTGGTTCTCCCTCTCCCACAACAAGTCCCCTTGCTGTGATTTATACCTGTGCTCCATCTTGTCTGTCTGCTCTCTGGGACCTTTTTTTTTTTTTTTTTTTTTTTTTTTTTTTTTTTTTTTTTTAGCTGATGCAAAGTGTTGTACAGCAAGGGCTTAATCTCTGCCTCATCATCCCCAAGTGCTCTTGAAAAACAGTAATGACAATATTAATAAACACCACAGCACTTTGGAGAGGATAGGGGTAGATCTGACTCTTGCAGTGTGTAAGCCTTCCCTAGAGAGGTCGGTTACGAAAGAAGTCAAGGCCTCCATCTTCAGGTGCCACACTGATGCTCTTCACTCATCAGGCTACTTGCTTAAATTTCCACAGTGCTCCAAGGAGATAAGGAGCCTCCTTCAAGCCATCCAAACTGCACTCCCTCTTTGCACCAGCTGCTAAAGAAGTGTGAAACACAGCAGGGCTGGAGCTGAGCACTGTGAAGCTTTCAGGCTTCTTCTGCCKAAGCTCATACTTGCAGTACACAGCCGTGACCTCCATGCCCTCCAGCAGATGAAAGGCCCTCGATGATTAAGTCTATTCCTGTTAACTGGTTTCCACTTTCCCACAAAACTAGGATTTATGAAAGGAGAGCAGGTGATGTATTTGTCCCTGAAGACAGACCAAAACGCTGTCTTCAACAAATCCCAAGGACTGTTAATGAGCAAGAGAAACACTGACTTTTTTTCCCCCCAGGAAAGCCAAATTACTTTCTCAGGGGATGGAGCTAATCTGCCTTTGACTTTGAAGCACCCGGGGTGCTTCAGTGGGGTTTGTGGGCAAGGCCACATCAGAAACAGGTCTCCTGCAGAGGTGGTGCCCAAGGCCTTCTGTTTTGGGCTGGAACTTTGAGAGAGACCTGTGATGTGTAATAAGCCCATGAAAARGAGACAGAAAATGTAAATAGAATTTATTCAATTTATTTTCTCTCTCTCTTTTTGTTTTTCTTAATTCTTCCTGAAAGCAAGCCCTATTCTATTTTGTTTTATTGAAAACACACCCGCAGCAGCAGGGTCTCTGAAGCTGGGCAGGGCTTGGCAGGCCCCCGTGGGGAAGCAGCATGCACTCCAGCAGGATTGCTCTTCTGATGCATTCTGCGGTTCTCCGTCCCCACCTCCTCTAGACCCCTTGGTAACTCTGCCCTRCTCTGACAGGGACTGATGGACAGCCAGAAGCCATGAGGTGGTGTAGCTCTAATTCCATCTTCTATAACCCGTGCTATCAGGTCACTGCTGATTCTTACATCCCTTTTAAGCCTCTTTGAATTCATTACCTTTCTACAAAGCAGGGAGCATTTAATTTGTCCCCATCTTTGCAAGGCCCCAGGAGGTACTAAGTTACTGTAAAATAGTGCCTTGGTTAGGAGATAGGTACTCTTAACCCCATTACACTTACAATGTTCATAACTCCATTACATTTAGAGTCCCTCTTTTGGGGCATTAGGTATGAAACTGAAAGGCAGAAAACTTGCGTTATCCAATCATACCCCTTCTTTTCCCTGTTGCATGGATGAACTTTAGAGGTTCATCTTCTTCCATCCCTGTACCTTGGTCTTCATATGTTTGCCCATGGACAGTGAGCCACACCATTCCTGCTACACATGGAACTGAATGCATTTACTGACTTTGCAGGATCAGCTCTTGAAAAATTTGTTTCTGTCAAACAACAAAGCTCAGAGCAAGCCAGAGCCCTCAGATGATGATAGATGGCATTCTTCTGTCGTGGAAACAAGAAAGCAGTGGCCAAAATCCATCAAGTCTGCTGAATCACTGATGAACRTCATTCAGACTTAACCTGGTGTCTGGAGCAAGACTGGTTGGAGCTGGTACAGGAACTGTCTCTGTGTGTCAGCACAGCAGATGGTCAGCTACCTCCATGCCTCTAATTTAGGTGCTGAATACACTGTAGAGAATGAGAAARGTCTGCCTCTTTGCTCATCTGGGTCAATTAACAGAGAGATGCAAAAGTTATATTCATTCTTTAATATATAACCCAATCCGAGGTCAGCAAATATCCACAGAAATTTAATTCTTTGGAGACCAGCTGGAAAGGTATGTCCTATGATGAATGCCTGGGAAGAACTCACAGTTGGAGCAGGATGTGGAATTCTGGAGCTTCAGTACTTTTGTTCAATGAATGAGGTGTTTGTGCAGCTCCTGCTGCAATGAATTAGTCATTTTGGGCACTACTTTCCCCCAGAAGTAGCTACAAGTGGATATTATTCAGATATACTGAGTTGAAAACAATCTCTGACTGAATAAGGAGCCAAGGAAAGAAACTAGGTATCTAGTCTTGTTCTTCCCTCAGAAYTGGACCAACCCAAATAAGGATCTGAAAGCAAACTGAGCATGGCTCAACGGAGAGAAGACATTGGTGGAGTTTATCAGTAAAGAGCATCCAGAGGGACTGAGAAAGCACTGTCAGCTGTGGATAGCTGTCTGGCTCCTGCCTTAATAGCTGTTTTAATTTAGATATGTTAATGTCCATTGCTGGAAGGAAAAACACCAAATCTGAATGTTTGATTATTACCTGCTCCAGGGAATGTGTACTTGCGAAAGGAATTCAAAGAGTTTATACTGCCAAGCAAAAATGAAAGGGTTTTGCAAATAGAGATAGAGTAGTGCTGGAAAGATAATTCATGAGTAAAATAGATCAAGCCTGAAGTGAAAGAGAATTCCCATTGCTTCCTTAAAAACATATGTAAGGACAAAACATGAAGTGTGACTGAACAGGAAGTGAGGCAGAAACAAGAACTTGTTACACTGCCAACAAGCAGGGAAGAAAAAATCTCACTGTACTCAAATTGCTTTAATTTCATACTCATCCCAATGTCCTTCTACAAAGGGATAAGCTTGCAAAAACCCCAGCACATGCTCCCACCTCTCTGGGTCCAYGCCAGAATGTGAAGTTCATTTTCAAAGACAAAGTTGACGCGGAGACATTTGACAGGACTCATGCTTTTAAATCACGTGGGTGCTTCTGTAAACATTAGTTCTGGGTGTACTTAATATCTTCACTATTAATCAGGTTGCGGGGAGTTAAAAGCCCATTAATGGCATTAACAAATGCTATTTAACTAGGATGAATTGCAAATGCAAGTCTGGACAGAGAACAAATACAATGTGACTTTGGAGAAGCAGAAAGCCATCCTTAGAACAGCATATGCTCTGCTCTCCACTTTCTTTGATGACTTCTAACATTCTTTTGATGTGGACTCAAAAAAAGACATTTTCATCTTGGGAAAAAAAAAAAAGAAACAAAACACCAGTTAATCAATGCAAAACATGCAACCTCTGAGAATTAAAAACAAAAAAGAAAGCCTTGGCAGATGGGGTATTGAAAAAACTTGCAAGTCAGCTGGTTAGCCAGGTGAGGAAGGTAGTGATTGGCCAATACATGGAGCAGATTTGATAACATCTTTGCATGCAGTCTAGCTTCAAGGGTGGACGGTGGAGTTTGGGCTTGCTGGCATAAAGAATACAAAAAACGGAATGAGGAAGAAATAATCATGTTCTGAAATCAGTGGAATACCAGACCAGGAGATGGTGATAATCTGCATGGGGTTCAGAGCAAAGCAATAGTAATGACTAAGGGGGCTGGACGAACTGATTGAAGTCTGTTTAGGTTTTAAAGAGTGCTATGGAAGAATGACCCAAGCCTACCTGGTTTGGCTACATATTGGTTTGCTGTATGTTTGTGGGTGCACATTAATACCTGTTCAAACTTACTGGTTTCTGATCATCCAAGACAATGAATATTTGACATAGTCCTTGCCTGTATGTGAAGCTATAATGGAGAATAAAAAGGAGATAAGGAAAAATTTTGCCTGAATATCACTGTGAAAAAATAAACAGTGAAATGCACATGAGTACCAGTGCCTCACCAGGCTCTTTGCTTGGGGTTTTCAAAAGTAGGTAATGGCATGAGTCCTACAAAGTCGAATTCTGTATCATCACAGAGGACAGCTGGATAATACAGTAATTCTTTTCTTAGAATGTTAGCTGCATAATATCTCACCTGGRTGGGCATTCATTTTTATATTCCCAGTGTCTTTATTACTGCTGCAGAAGACATTAAAAAGCTTTCAGATTGTAAACATGGAATACTCAGAAATAAGAAATGCTAAAGTTATGATTCCTCTTCATGATATCTTCATTCAACCTTCTATATTCGTCTGCATTGTACCACAAACACTGTTAGGATAGACAGTGAGCACTGGGTAATTTTCCAGTATTTCTTCTTACCCTCATCACTTGACCTCGGACCTTATTTACTAAACACCACTTCAGTTCTGCCTAGAACACAAGATGATTGCATTTCCTCATGGGTTTTTCTATGATACTTTCACTCTATATCTAAGCTTTTCACAAACAGGAACAAATTTCCCCTTACCACAGCCCTTAAGAAAAAGGAATGGAGCTAGCAGCACCTTTCCTTTC
>PTEX01000018.1:1107130-1151815 GCA_003342815.1 Eudromia elegans | reverse complement strand
TTTCCTTTCCTTTCCTTTCCTTTCCTTTCCTTTCCTTTCCTTTCCTTTCCTTTCCTTTCCTTTCCTTTCCTTTCCTTTCCTTTCCTTTCCTTCTTGGGGAATGATAATAAAATGGTTAAAGTTGTGTTCCTTGACTCTGGCAGCTCACAAGAGCTACAGAAGTTTGCTTTTTTGGAATGATTGTATTTTGCTCCAGTGATGTATATGTTTAAATGTTGGCATGTTACGAAAATCTGCAGAGAACTTACCCTCCAAGCAACTATTGTGAAACACCAAGTTGCAGATATAAAACAAAACCAATTGTTTTCTGTGAATGTGAGAGCTGGACACTTACTGGGAGAAAAAGACAAGAAAAGAAAAATAAAAATGTTGAGAGGATCGGGAAGGAGAATGTTGTATGGACAAAAAAAAGTCTAATATTGGGAGAAGCTCATGAACAAACAAATACTAAAAAATAAAAAGCTCTTCAGAACCTCTTTAGCGGGACATAAGGCTGAGAAGACAGAAGAAAGAGCAGCTAGATAGCCCCTAGATCATCCTATTAGTAGCTTTTGGTACTGATGTTGGCCACATAGAAGTGAAGAAAGAATCATGAACAAACCTACAATGGCTCAACATGAATCAGCTTGAGGGACAAAACCCCTCCTTGTCTGAAGAAGGTGAGAGGGTGGAACAGGGAATTTGCAAGAGTGGCCAAGACTTCTTGAACCGCTAGCATCAAGGACTCACATAATTCTAAGCTGAAGGCRCAGATCCCAGCAAATTTGCTTGCAATGCAGAATGCTCAGCAGTTTTGCCACTCAGGCCCCAGGTGTCTTTAGCTTGGCAAACAGAAWGGGACGTAGTGGCCAACAGTGAAAATGCTTATTTATGTGACTTGCCAGCAGCACACAGGGACTCAGTGGTAGGAGCACAGGCAGTGTTCAGCCTCATTAATGACTGGACCATCTCTTCTCTACCTCCAATCCCCTTCCTCATTTTCTACACACCCCTTCAGCTTGGCAATAAAAGAAACAGGGGTCACGAGGGAAAAATGCAACAAAATACTATGTGCGTTTGTAATTAAAGACTGTATTATAATGCTCAGGCARAGAGAAGATGATTTAATGTTGTATGGAAATGCTCTTGACCTTCCTTTCCTCACTCTGCAGTACAATCATACAGCTCCTTTAACATAGTTCTCCATATGATATTTCCTAGGCTTATGGTGAGTGGAATCACAACAGAATTTCAGTCCTTTTGCTGTTTCCCAGTAGAGGTAGCTTAGTGTGGAGGCACGAGGGTCTTTGCATGGACAGACTTGACAAGCTGCAGGCCTCTGTTGCCTGAGGAGCCAGGGAGGGACAGCAGGCTTATCGATCTGTGGACCAGAGGGATGTGACATGCACTAGACTTATTCAGCAGTACAGTCAGTGATCCTAATGTACCCCCAYGTGCTCTGGTCCTCCTTGTCTTTCTTGCCCTTCTCCTCTCTTACAYCCCTTCTTCTCTCTCTACTGCCCAGCTCTGGTTGATGCCTCTTATTTTCATCTCCTCTATCCCCCATCTCCTTCCAGCTTCTGTTTCTCCCCTCTGTCTCCCTTCAATCTGTGCTGCTGGGTAGGCAGAGTGGGCACAGGCCACTCTTACAGCCTGAGACYTCATCAGGAACCGTGGTGGAGTGTGACACTTGGCCCTTGCAGCCCCATGCACAGGTTTGGTTGATTTGGGGGCATAGACATCTGCTGTGTGCCTGGCACAGAACAGCTGGGAGAGATGAGGTACAAACTCAGGCGAAGTACCAGCAAAGCTTCAGAGAAAACAGATACCTGCCATGCCTCTTCTGCTGACAACAGGCAAATTTTGGCTTTTCTGAGGCTTATAAGGTGGCTAAACATGGTTGTATGGTAATGATGCTGCTAAAAGCACATTGCTGATGCAAGGACAGCCCTGCATTTAGGTTCTGGCTCTGAAACATGAGAGCTGGAGATTACTAGGAATGTTTTAGCATGAGAGGAACAATGCATTTTTCCTTGCCTTGTTCTCAGAAACAGCCACACCACTTAAACAGAAATGTAGAAACAAATGAACAAAACAAACTCAGCTTGAGGCAGTCACCCAGCATGAGGAATTGCAGGCCAGATGGTTAGTGTGACAAAGTTATAAGTAACTGAAAACAGCCTTTTAATAAGAAGTATTAGGCAACCTCAGTGTTAGGTGGTACCTCCTCTAATGAAACCRCTTCTTTCTTTCTTCTTTTAAAATGGCCTCTTAATTCAGCAAACTAGCTGAAGAAGCACAATGACTGAGCAAGGAAAAACCCCTGGGTGTAGCTGTTGCCATTACATCATGCATGTGTCAGAGGTCAACGGGTGCCTTTCCAACATTTTCCTGCAGCCTCAGTGCCTTCTCCTCCTCCTGGCCCAGTCTTCCAGGCTGGCTGCCTTMTCACCCACCCCGTTGCTCCAGCTCGGTGCCTGCCTCTTCCTCTTTGCTGCAGCTCAGCCCTCCTAAACCACCTTCATGTTGCCTATCCTGCAGCTGGCACTGACAGCATCAGCTTGGAGCCCACACTAATAAGCAAAAGCTCCTTAGCTTGGCTCCTTTCCTCCCCCTTCCCTCCGCTGTCAGGGCGCCTCACTAGTCTCTGGGATAAGCCTCTGTCTTCCTAATCTACTATAAAATGAAAGGGAGGGTGGCAAAATCTCAGCTCCCTGCTGCTACTCTGCTGACTTTCTCCAGAGCCAAGGCAGGCTTACTGGACTACTGATGCCAGTAGGGCAACTCTGCTTTATACTGTCTATATGCATGAGGCCTGCTCTTGTCAGTGAAATGATGCCAGCTTGTCCCTGTAGAAAATATGGCCTATTGGCCTGAGTTCCATTGTGGCTGGGATGATGGATGTCAAAAGCTGAACTGACCCCCAACTCCAACTGATGCAGAAATAGCTAAATACAGCTCTGTTTGTCTCCTACTTCATCCTCCTTTTGCTTCTTCCATCCAAGAAGCATAAGCAAGTAGACAGAATATGTATCTGTACAAGATTTAATTTGTTGTGTGCACTGATGCTTCCCTTATTTCGTTCTTGGAGGATTCCCCCAGTCTCAGGAGATGCAGCATGAGATACTGTGTCTGCATGAGCTGTTCCTGCTTGTTCCACATCATCAGGTTATGTGCTGACAAGTGGAGCATATGCTCTCAACAGCATGTCTGCCATGACTAAATCATATTCTTGGTTTACTTCTGGCTAAGTTTAAGGCTTACAAAGCATTCTTCCATTTTAAGAGGGAACTCCTCTTGTCTCATGTTGTTTATAACCCTTGGGAGACTTGGGCAAATCAGGACAATCATGTGCAAGARCTAACGCTGTTTCCTTACACCGTGCAAAGATTTCTTTCTTACCTCCCTTGCTCTCTGCATATGCTTCAGGCAGCTACTCRACTCCTGACCCTCCACTTGAAGCACACCTGAAGAACTTGGTCTCTTTTAACGGATCAGGGAACTGCAACCTAGATTTCTATGGGTATGTACTGCAACGGTTAAGCTTTTGCATTATTGCTCCTCCTGTGTTTGGAAAGTTGTTCCACACAGACTATAAAACCTCAACATGAACTTATGGTCATAATATATCTGACAGCCAGAATTTAAAATTAATCGTTTTAGGGTCAGTGTCTGTAATAATTAGAAGATTTATTTCTTTTTTTTTTTTCATTTTTTTCCTCATTTTTTCCCCTTTTACTGAAACTTCAGTTTTTTGATTGAAATCTTTTTGCACTTGCTATTTTCAGTAAGAACATGCAGAAATAATTCCTGATACCCAGTGACAGTTCTGTCCCAGATAATTATATCATCAATGGACGTTTAAATTTTTGCAGGGCTTTGTAGCATCTGTGCAATAAAATGCTTTGGAACCTGCCCAATAAGCATGTTGAAGGTGTTCAACACTGGGCTTTCGATGCCAAAGGAGATCTGAAAAACCTTATCAGTGCATCTAATCTGCTGAAGAATTTGGCTTCCACCAACTGAGTCAATATTTCAGTCCAAGTGGAAATTTTCTTTTTGCATGTTCCTGTTTCAGAGGCCATTTAAGGCTGAATCAACTACGTCCTCCTCCATAATTAGAAAGGATCAAGCTTGCTTGCATCCTCTTCTGTTTTGCAAACACTGCCACTTACTGTCATGCACTATCTCCAGGGCCTTCCACTGCAAGGCTGGTGGAATGCTTTGGATCAGCTGGATCCAAGTTTCCATGACTTCTTTGTCTTCATTTGGATTCCAGAAGTGCTTTACCATGACTGAGGTTTCACTGTGCTAGATGCTGTCCAAGAGCGTAATGAGAAACCAGCTCAGCTCCCATAGGCTTATGTTACAGATCAACAAAGAAAAGCAAATTATTACAATCACTCTTTCTATGGAAGGAGTCATGATTGGCTGACTCGGTCTTCTAAGTAGTCCTGTAGCCATTAAAACTGTCTTTCACCCCATTTTGTTTAGCTTTCTTCACTGGAACCCATCTCATTGTTTCTCTGGGTCAATCAGCATCACCTTGTCATGMCTCAGAGTTGTCTCCAAGGTTATCCACTTTTTTAAAAAAAGAAATTCCTCCGAGAAAGCTAGATGAAAAAGCAAAGCATGGCGGCAGACATCGCACCCACCCATTTGGAGGAACCTCTGTTTTCTAGTTCCAGCTCTATGCACAACTTGCAATCATTACAAAATGATGGGATTTTGTAATGACAGGATTTTTCTTCTGGTGATTTTTTGTTAGAGGGAATTACACACTGGCAGCCTGCTAAGGACATGTAGATGATTTGTTATCTGGTATTCTTTTCTTTTCAGTTTTCTATAGCCATTTCCTTTCTATTTGCTGTATCCGTTTCTTTCTTTCTTTCTTTACAATAGTGTTTGCACTTACACCCTACTGGGCTCCTTGTCTAAGGTCATTTTTCTGTGGTCTTTTGAAGTTGTGGCAGAAGTCAATGAAGTTACTCCAAACTGACCCTGCTGCTGCTAGAAACAACATTTGAGTCAAAGGCTTGTCCTGCATAATGTCCCAGAGTTGCCTCCTGGTTCTTCTTTTTCTATTAGCATGTGGGRCAAGATTCTCTGCTGGTGCAAATTAATGTAATTTCACTGAAATCAGTGGACTTAATTCACTTTAACACATCTGACAGTTTAATGCCTGGTCTTTAGGGAAGGAATGTGCCATATATCAAAGTCAAAACATTACTTTCTGGAGTGTGTTAAAATCCATTTTGTTTCTATTTATGCTTGTTTTACTTTTCTTCCTTTTTCTTTTGGAGGTTATATCTTATTCAGAGAATACACTGTTCCTGAAGTCTCCTCTGCTCTGCTTTCCTCTTCCCAGAAGAAGAAAAGATCCATCGCTAGCTGAAGAAGTGCTGCCTTTCTTTTCCACGCTTACAGGACTATCTGATGCCTTTACCATTTCCCCAGTCTTTTCTGCATCACTACAAAGTTTCAGAGCTGCTATTGGAGCTTCTTGCTGTGGTTATTCTGGTCCGATGACAGGCACTGGAATTGTGTGTTTTCTTGCTCCATATGATCAGACAGACTCATCAAATCCTGAAAAAGAATTTTCCTTCTGTGGCACTGTATTTTCAATGAAGAACTGATTTCAGGATGACTCATTTTGGAGAAGTAAATGACATCTTTCTTCAGTTAAGCTGACCCTTGTTCCTTCTTCTTGAGCCCAGGAAAGTATGACAGGCAGCTGGGAGTGCAGAGCTTASCTCCAGCCTCCTTGCTATCAGAGCCGTCCCCTCGTCGCTGACAGTGCTTGTATTGATGTGCGCGTGGCAGGGATGACACATGGGGAACTACAGGCTCTCCCCAAGAATCTAAACGAGTTTGTTAAGAGCAGAAAAAAAAGAAGCTGTCTTTTGGACAAAGTATGATTCTTGGCAGCCGGTGTAGCATTAATACTTCTATTTCTCATCTCCCCCAGGATTTTACCAATCTCTTTGTTCCTGTCAGAAACAGATGTACAATCAGGTCACTGAGACTTATTGTGAAAGGGAGGGAAGAAAGAGATGCCTCTTAGGGAAAGGTACCTCTGGGATTTATTGGAACAATTTCCAAGCTGGTCTGTCTTCCCTCATAGGAGACACTAATTTATTATTCTTCCAGCTCACACAGAGGGTGAAAAATATTCCTTACAGAGGTGCAGTGTGAAGACAGAGGTGACCAAAGAGGTATGCTCACCCTCAGCATGGAAATTAATTTTATCCTGAGTCCTAAGACTCTCCTAATGCCTCTTGAGCACAACAAGCTGAGGAAGGGGAAAGATATGCTGGTGTTAAAGGCAGAACAGAGAAATGTGTATTGCCTTCTACCACTGCATATTTACCATTCTCTGAATCAACATCCCTCTTCCTTGGCTCCAACATTAAGCCACAACTTTAAACTCAGAATGCTTAAAGAAACAAGGAGGGAAATAAGTGTCTGGGCTACTCTTCAAAAGCTCAGTGTAAACACTGGGTGACCCATTCCTTGTTCCTTTCCTAACCTGGCTGAACTCTGGAAGCAAGCAATAAACAGCAAAGTTAATTAAATCCATTTCTAAGTATAACACCCCTGACTCCCCACCCTTTCCTAACCAGACTTTTAGGGCTGTGTTATGGGCAAATATAACCTGTTTTGAATTCCAAAACATGATTTCAAGCTTCCTTTAAAGACAAAGAAAAATGATTTCTATACACTGAAATGAGTCATTCAAGACAGAGAACCTAATTAGGGGTGCAGCAGTGGCTAATTTCCCCACCAAAAAGAAATTTTGTGCACTAAAGAATGAAGTGCTACTTCCGGGCAGCAGCAGCAGGCACTCAGCATAATTATAATTTATATGGCCCTCACTGCTGCAGTAGTTAAGTACTTGACAAGAACCAAGGGATTTGCTCTGAGGTAGGGAAAGTTTAATTCTCTTTTACAGCTAGGGAACCAAGGCATAGAGAGGTGAAATGACCTGCCTGATTATTCAGTGCATCTGGCCAAGCTGAATTCAGGCATCTATAGCTCTCCACTAATGCTTTAGGCAGGAGCTCCAGACCCTGCTTTCACCCTCACTTCTGCTTGCCTGCAGCCCTAGACCCCTGCTCCTGCACTGCCCCTCTCATGTGGGGAAGTGCGGAGAGGGAGCTGCCTTCCCCCCCAGCTGCAGGGCCAAGTCTTCCCACATCTATTCCCACATTATTTGAAGTGCTAAATTCCCGAAAGACATAGGCAAACATTCCCTGGATTTCAGTGAAGGGTTTGGCTTCCAGTCCTCCAAGGGYACCAGACTGCTTTAGTTGTGTCACTCTTCTCTGGGGAACTCCTGTATGACCCACATCTSTCACCATTCAGATGTGTCACCAGGATACCAGGTACCCAAGCAGGATTAGATGTGCATAAGCTTAACAGATCCCATGAYTTGAAATAATGCATCAGATGCTGCCCTCTCTCCTTTTTCGGCCTTTCAATATTTTTATAATTCAAAGTTGCACTATAAGTCCAAGAACAACAATAGGCCTTGCCAAAGAAATGGAAGCAGAGAGCTAGGGTATCTTTGGGAGACAGTGGTGAAACAATTTTCTTTCTGTCTTGGGGGCTTTGCTCAGGTGTGAAGGCCAACCTAGAGCAGTCTGAGCAGCGAGACATGGTTTCACTTTTTTCCATAAGAGGATACCTATGTTATAGGAAGCTTTTACAATGATTTTGTAAACATGAATGAACATGTTTCCCTCATAAAGTCAATTTTAAAAGCCCATATTTCTTTCTTTTTTGTTTTTCTTTTCTAGTGACAAGTCTTTACCCTTCTGTGTCTCTGATCTGAAGCACAGGTTAAWGCTGTTAGGAGACAATGCCGTATTGCCGTTCTAATACTTGAYTGATGAAGGCAGCGCCCGGGGCTGCGTGAGGTCAAGGCCCTGTTAGGCGAGGCACTGCCTGAGCTCCTAATGAGGGAGAGCGTCTGCGCCTCCGGGAAGATGGACAAAAGGTGGGAGTGCAAATGCAGGCACAGCAGCAGAACCTGCAATGGAGCAGATGTCTCCTGAACATYAGAGTCACAGCTCAGCTGTTGACTTAAAACTATCCCTGGATTTCCAGTAGCTCGGCTGTGGTTCCAATTCTGGTGCCAGAAAACCAAGTATTTTACAGTTTTTTTACCTAATGGGTCAAGCAGCAGTTATTTGATGCTTAGGAAAAATAATGCTTTTAAGCAACACATACGAACCTGATTATGGTTTCCTAGGGAGAGAGAACCACATCTTCTGTTGCGCTTTGAGCACAATTCAAGGGATGCTTTTTTTCAGCTCCTCAGGTTGGGAGTGCTTATGTGAATATAACCACAATGACGCACAAAGCTAGAGGAAGGATGGGTCCTGCAATTAAATAGAAAAATATGCTTAATTAAATAGGGAAAAAAAAAAAAAGGCCTTATTAATGACCTCAGGCAAGATGTTGATGAGCTCTGCATGGTGCCCCAAAGGTTAACACAGCCTGCCTCTTACAGCAGTCACATGAACAGGAAACCAGGGCAGTGAGCGGAACTTGGATTTTRTATTTAATGGGGTCTCCCTGCTCTCCAAGAGGAACAACATTAAGCAAATGGACTGTTTGGTGTTGACTGCAGCTTGTGTGTGGTCTATACGTGTAATTATGTGTGGATCCCATACGGATTTCCACTCAAGAAGTAGTTTCCACAAACATTTTAGCTGAGATGGGAACAACCATGCTTGAAAGTGGTGGAAAGCAGCATCTCATCTGCCTTCTCCCACAGAGAAGTTATCTAGGAGCACAACATTGGGCTGCTAAACTGTAGGGACAGTGKTGTGGAGGGGAAAACATCCATGCCCCGTTCCCAAGCAAGAGCTGGAGACACCAGTCTTCCCCCTGTATCCTTTCCATAAACCACTCCATTCCCCCACCAGATCCCTTCAAAAAATCCTCTAACAAGAGAGGAACAGAGATAATCCATGCCACAGTCTTGTCTTTTCCTGACCAGCGCACATCACAACTGTGGWACGTAGGTCTTGTCACAGCCTATCTAGGCTGGACATACTCTTCCTACAGCCATCCCTGGGACAGAGGCCCCCGGGGCTGTATTTTCTCCCCACGTACATSACCACCTGCAGAATAGAGGAGAGCCTCAGAGCTGTCAGGCAGAAGCTTGTCTCTGCTCTGCGAGCCAAATAAATTTGGGGAAGGAGAGAGGAAAAAGGAATAATTGATCTTCTTTCATCCCATGATATGCRCATGTGTTTTCTTCCTGCTTCATTATTCTAGGGTCCTCCACTTCATTCTTTTCCCTGCTCCTGAATATTTCCAATAAATATCAGGTTCAATCTCATTTAGTGAAATGTAAACCTATTAAATGAATGAAGTGAAAATACAGCCCACCCTGACCCCTGCTTTGAAACCCAGCTGCAATACATGTTTTTTACTGTGCAATCAGATTATTTTTATCAGGTCCCTGGGAAATTTCTAGTAAAATAATTAAAAACAAAAGTCTATGGGTTTTTCAGCTTTCTTCATGAAGAAGCCCTGAGATGTTATTCAACTTAGAGCCCTTTGGTTGATGTGTGATCCCAAACACTAACTGAAGGCAACATAATATGATAGGTATTTACAACATATCCATTATCTTATCAGAGCTTCAGGTACAGCTGTAAATAGCTTGTTCCAGCTGGGCAATCTGCTGAGTTAAATGGGTTCTAATTTTAGAAGCAGGAACTGGAGAACATGTCCCATTTAAGCTCAGATTCACTTGCACCCATGGGATGGGAACCTTAGCAGCAGACCCCAGTCACAGAGGACATCCATATTGTGTGAAATACGGTTCCCTCCATTTGGTGTTGCTAATGTGGCAACTTTGTWGACAGAGCCCTATTAGCAGTTCATGAGACATATGATTTGCCTTTTCCTAGGTGGGAGGTAGTTTWGCACAGTCAGTCAAAGACAGATATGCAAGGCTGAAAGTGGGGAAAAAAAGGTTGTGAGAAGAGAAAAAGGCAGAACTGGTAGTTGAAGGAAGGAGGAAAGCATAAAAAAACAAAATCAGAGAGAAGAAAATTGCTAGGAGAAATGCTTTGCTACTGCTCCCCTATTACCAGACCAAACAGGAGGAGATGGTGTTTGGTCTTTGCATGCTGCTCCATATCATGCGATGGGAAAAAATGGCTAGTTTTTCCACACCAGGACCCCTGTGAGTAGTATATTTTTGTACAACATCAGAAAGAAATAAATCTCTGTCAAACTTAGATTCAGACGTTTAAACTTAAAAGGAGCCTGCCGAAAAATGGAAAAATTGGTTGCTTTGATTCTGAGTTTGTCTAGAAAAAAAAAAAAACCCTTATTTCAAAGAAGCTGAAATGAGGCTTTATCTCTGAGACATGACAAATCAACAGCCCTTGCCACCTGATGGAGATAACAAGCCAGTCCTTCAGGAACATCACGGATGTGACTGTACAAGAAGATGCACCTTCTTGGAAGATGCAATTGACTGTTTTTATGGGCTACTGTCTGAAATTACACCTTATGCATTTGGCCATTCGGCAGGTGATCTATTAGAAAGTGGATATTTGTGGTGATAGACCAGGTCAAGGGGAGGGGAGGTTACTTCAGCAAATGGACTTCAGTAGGTAGGTGACACCAGAAGTTTGGGAATCCAGTGAAACTACAGCACTTAGAAGTGTTAACAAGCAGTGAAGCAGTGGCAGTGAATCTACATAAAAATGCATATCTGGGCATAAAGGAAAAAAAAAGAAAAAAGAAAAACAGCAGTGCCAGTGTAAGGAGAGAACAGATTTGTTGGCAACAAATATGGAAGCATTTGAAACTGAAGTCAATAGGCCCAAAAAAGGAGATTTAGTTACAAACTTTCAATAAAGGCATCCCATATAACAAACGTGGGGTAACATTTGACAGACTGTAAAGTCATACAAAATCAAAGTACATTTATGAAAATATGGTTGAGGGGGTAAACCTTTGGAACTGACAAGATTGATGGTGAAGCAAAAACTGAAGTTCCCCAGGCTTCTACTTACGTGCACACAATAAGGCTCTGAGCAAGGTTGCTTTGTGGCAGTGGGAAGAAATGAGTTCTGAAATCCTGTCAGTATCAAAGGACACTTTCCACTATTATAATCGAGACAAAATGATAGTGTGCTTGTACACTGTCACACAAGGCACAAAGTGTCCATGTTGCCAGGCTACATGGGATGTTTAGAGAAGGGCCCGTTCCCATCAGGACACGCGGAACAGAGGAAGCCTGGTTACMTGTGTGTCTCGGTTAAATCAAATTTTACAAATGCAGATTTATAACTTGCTCACAGTCTCTGTTTAAAGAGCTGGAGGATGGCTTTTACTGTTTTGAGGTAGAAAAAAATACAGCGTAAACATTCTCAGTGATGAGAGTACCCAAGTGTTCATCAAAATAAATATGAGTATCTAGCTGTATAAGAACGATGAGATATGCTAAAAATGTCCTAATTTCGGGTATTTGCGAAGTGAATTGACACCATCTGGGCAAAATGAAACTTACAAAAASCAAAACAACAACAACAACAAAAACYCAACACATTTCCTCCCCAGTCTCTCATGGTTAGGATAGTGTCAGGATTTGGTRAAATATTCTGGGTTGAAAATGGCCCATAGCTGAATGCATTGGTCTGATGTGTGGCAAGTAGCTGAGCAGGGGAACCACAGAAAGCTTTAGTGAARAACTGAAGAACTCCCCTAGAAGTGCAGGCATGGGGGAGGAAGGCATGTTAGGAGCACAGGTATCATAGTAAGTGACCTTTTGCTATTCATATTATTTCTTATGTAAAATAAAATTGTTTAGCTGCAGGGACAAAGTGCTGTTGTATCCTATGGCAATGTCAYTTAAGTAGCCAGTGCCCACAGTCATCTTTTGGAAACTGTTTTGAAGCTTGTGGTAGCTAGTGAATGGAGATTATTGAGAACACCAGTTTCCAAAACTCTCCTTAATAGAACATACAAAGACAGATCCCTCCTGCTACAGATATTCTGAGTAAAGGTTTTCCTTTGGCAACGSTGTTTGGCAGTGGCTTGTGTCTCAAAAGTCCAGCACAGAATGTGAAGGGMGGTCAGATGCAGAAAAGAGGAGTGTGAGCTGTCATATATGCCTCCCCAATCCCCTTTCTCATGGGAGATCTCACAGTGCCAGTATGCACCCTCACTTGTATCACTTGTATCAACATTAAACTTGTCCCATTAAGGATGCATGTCTTGAAAGGGATGTGGATAATGGAGACTGCAGGGCACTGGGTGGGATTAAATTCCATGTATGACTGTTGGGACTGTGTCTCAATGAAGGTGCTTTGGGGGTGATATGCCTTCAACCTAGAGTTGTGTCCAGAAATGGAAGAACCTCTCCCTCCTTTCCAGAGGGGCGGAAGAAGGTCTGTGCATGGAGGGTGTAGCAGGGTGAGGCACGAAGGTAATTTGCAAGGGGYGGCCGAAGCATAAAAAGGGAACTGTGTGGTGAAGCCAGGATGACGTGTGCATAAATAGCGAACGTCAGCATGTAACACAGTTAAGTCCTTCACAGGGTAACACAGGGAGCTCTTTTAAACACATACATGCGTGCGCKCACAAAAAGAACAATTTATGGTTGTGTCCGGCGCACGTCTGGGCTTCTCATTAAAATTAATGAGGTAACGTCTCTGAGGCGTTCTGAAACGGATGCTACCCAGAGAGCGAAGGAAAGACCTCTATCAGTTTGAAACGGCTGCTTAGCAAACTCAAAGGCATTTTTTACTTTCCCTTACCATGCATCAAATTTACTCTAAGAATATCTGCTACTGTTTAAGTTCATAAGCAGATGGATCTTCCACAGGCATTTTGGTTGCAGTGACCAGAGTTCAGTAGTCAAGCTCACATGGCAAACACRTATAATATGATCTATCTAATATGATGAGAGCTAGAAATCTGGTCTTACTTCATAGCATTCATAGATTTATATGCAGGTGGGGACTTAATTTTTGTTAACGTTTGTCATCCCTCCCTCTTGTCTACAGAAGGAAAGAGATGGGSGAGAGGATAGTAGAGTCCATTCAGACTAGGCGTTCTTTGGTCGTTGCTCCTGTTACACCATGTTTTTCATAAGGATGACATTTGCAGACCTGCTGACTCAACGCAACTGGAAGGCAAATCAGAGGGATCTGTATGCTAAACGTATAAARCAATGCAAGTTTGTCAAGCACTTTGGGCAAGTTGTTTTGGGCAATTTTGGGGCAAGGCCTGGTTACCATCATATTAGTGTTCACAATTAATGTGAAGCTTTTGGCAGGTTTGATCCCTCTTTCAGATTTCTTGTTTTATTATGGGGCTACAACACCCTCTCTCCCAGCTATGCTATGAAGATATATGCATTAATTTTTTGAAGATCTCTTGTTTGAGGGTGGGAGCCTGAAGAAATTCATTAATGTTATTTACAGGGCTGTGTGTGGAAAACAGGCCTGCAGGTCACACACTGGGTAAGGAAATTAAAAGTGGAACTGAATGTTTGTGCATGTAGTTAAAAGAGCAGAAGTCTTATGGAAAAAAAAAGAGTATGTGATCATGAAATTAAGTGCTGTACCATATTATATGTACAAGTTTTTCAGCTCAGATTAGAGAGGCAAAGTGAATTTTGCATGCTCCAATTTCTGCGTGACTGGCTTCACTAATGCATGTTCGTTTACTGTAGTTATTTCTATGTAAAACTTCAACTGGACACTTCTATTCTGGAAAAAAAATCCTTTTTTCCCATGATCTTCTCCCTCCTGTCTATTCTCTGTCTTAATGATATTCAAATTATTGTTACCCAAAAGGCAGAAGAAATAGATAGTCTCAACATGAAAGTAATCAGGATGCCCTTGTCTGTATATAATAATTGGTCTTAACTCTCCTTGTTCTTATAGACTGGCTTGCAGACTACTTGCTATTTCTTTCCTCTCTGCTCTATAACGCTAAAGAAACAGACTCTCAAGTCCATAGTGAATATTCCACTCCACATATTTCAGGAAATGTGAGATGCTGGTCTCTCCCTTTCTGAATATCTTCAAAGACAACACAGAGCCTCTTCAACATGATATACCAGTAATTTCATTTCAGCTGGAGCTTTATCTTGGAATATATATCATCAGTATATTTGAGTTTCATTTTCTATCAAGCAATTTGATAAAATTAAACTGTAGCTGTTTTCTGCAAGTGTYCTGGACATTTTCCATTACTCCTGTAATTGTACCATCTATTGTATATTAAAATAAAGGCAAAGGAGAAGTCTCTGGTTCCCTGCGTAGTTTGAACATCATCCTACTACTCCAAGTTTGTGAAGAGTTTAATAGACATATAGGAGCCTAGAGTCATTTCATTAGTAACTTATAAAAATACAATGATGTTTGGAAAAGAGGAGCATTTCTTGCCTCCCTAAATCAAATCAGTTCAAATAAAACTGTTAGATAATAAGATATGATGAAGAGTTAGAAGTGATCTATAATCCCAGTCTAAGTCATCTGTTTTTTGCCATTTCATTTTCTCAGCAGTGTTTCTGTCTCTGGCTGCTGCCATCACTTCTGTTCTTGTATGAGGTACTGGTAAAGTCCTCTGTACCCASCCCACTTCCAGCAATCCTCTCCATCCATACCAATGCTCCTCCACTAGCTGATGTTTTCCTCACTCTCTTCTTGATATGTTCTTCATGCTCCACGTCCAAAGATCTGTCCTTCTTGTTGTGTATGTCTGCAAATCTTGTCTTGTCTGTATGACTCCTTTCTTTTCCATCAGACCCATGTAACGKCTGTTTCAGTTTCTAGATTACAGCTCTCCTCTTTCTTGAACTGTGAAAGTGGATGTTTCATGTCAAGAACTTTTTATCAAGCTTGAGGATAACATTCTCTCCACAGCTGCTCATAGTGACATTTTCATTGACACTGAAGCTCTTCAGCTCTTCTCACTGTCATCTTGATCTTCTCTTCTCCATGCCTGAAATAAACAGAATCACCTCCTTCTCCCATTCTTTCCTGGCAGAGGATACTCTGCCTCAGTGACTCACTCCCTGACAATTGTTATCAAAGGCCTCTATCCAAGATCTCTGGCCTGCTCCCAGCACATGGCACTTGTGTGCTGCAGTGAACACACCAACACCACACAGACTTTCCTCAGTTCCGTCACTGCAATAGTCAAGCACGTTTGTTTGATGCAACCATTCCTGCTCCAAAGGAGCTCTGCYTGCAGCAAATGGCTGGTGAGATGCTGAACTCAGCTCCCCTGACCATGCTCACAATTCAGCCTTTCCACATGCTAGGGGTCAAAACTTGCTTTTCCTGCTCCCTTTTCACATCCTCAGAGATATCCCTATRACAGCATGTCCAGTTTCCTCAGCCTATTCACACTCCTGAAAGAATCAGTCTTGCTGTTTTCAGAGCCAGAAAGGACTGGGCCAATATTTGGGGATATTATTCCTGTGTGGCTGAGTTTAGAAGAAACTCTCAGGTCCTATCTACAAAGTGGCAGACCTCTGCTCTGGCAGGAGACTATGACCCATGCTTGATTATCTTCTATTTGAGCAAGTGCTCTGGCRTAAGGATGTGGAGGCTGGCAAGACATCTGGGGAAGGATCTTGGATGCAACAGCAACCCATGTTCCAAGGGARAAAAAGTGTGTGGATTGTTGTGTGGCAAAGCTGTGGGCTACAAAGGAGGTTTGTGGCTCTGAGTCTGAGGCTAAGTCCCTAAAAAGCATTCTGGCTTGTGTTTTCACACTGCCAGGCCAGTCCCGCTGGCAGAGGAGGTGAGCAGCAGAAAGCACGTSTGTATGCTTTTATGATTGCCCTTGCCACTGTACCCGGGCACTTGGTGCTTTCAGAGGTAGAGGATCACTGGCAGCTGGAGGAATAAACAGTTCTTGTCCTGAAGAGAGGAGACACCTTCTAGTAGAAGGTAAGGAGACAGCAATCCCTGCCCTCTGTGTGGCTGGGAAATATCATCGTTTTGAGTCCATCCTATTTTACAAATTCTTCCTCTTCTAAAATGTGGCCACTATTTGATGACCCTCCTGCACTGAACTTTGCTGTTATCCAGAGCTTGGGAGCATACAGCCTGCTCCCCATAGTGCTGTGAGGTGCTCCTCAGGCATGGTTCGCATGCAGCCAGCCCCTGCTCACACGCCRTCCTGACTTGGTCGCCTTGGATGATCCACTGTCCAAACACTGCAGATGCTCAGCTCAGGGATGCAYTAGACTGGCCGCTGCTCCTCTCCTCCCTCTCATGAGAAGGTGTTGGTGGGAGCAATGATGGCAAGCCGTGGGTAGAAAGACCCCTTGTCTGGCCACATTGCACCCCTGGTGGAGGGTGCCAGGGATCAGTGCTTGCCCTGGAGACACTACGGATGCCCTCAGCTGTCTCTGGGATGACCTGCACACGTGCACGCGCAGTGGTCAGTGGAAATCACGAGACAGCCTCTGGACCCGCCAGAACAATGAAGCGTACTAAGGTTAGTGACTTTCTCAAGCCAGTGGCTGGGAGATATCCAAAGAATGCAATGGGAATATGACTCTGCTGGGATGCTGCCAGGGACTTAGGATCACATGCCTACATGATGCTTAATATGCCATGCAGCGCCTCTGGGCATCTGTTGCCAAACAAGGCCTCCATCCTTGGGGCTGGGCTCTGCATGCACACTCAGCATGGATTATTCAGTGTTCAGAGCAGGGAACCAAAACAGCCTCTCTCTGCGGGGTCTGCGCTCCCTGTATGTGGCTCATGCTGCCCCGTGAGCCCAAGCTGATGAATGAGGGCCCTGCTGTTATTTCTGTTAAGAGATAAACCTCTCGCTGTCTTCCTCTTACTCCTCCCCTGTCCAGGGGGACCTTGTTGTCAATGGCTGGTGAGCTCCTCTACGCATGCTGGCAAGTTCCTCTACAAATCTGGAGCGGGCTCARTGCTGGCCCTTACACCTCACGGAGGACTGCTGGTGTGTGTGTCCATGTCGGGTAGCAGTCCAGGAACCACCCTTTCCTTTGTCTCAGACTATTTCGAATGTGTTACAAATCTCTCAAGGAGGTAACATGACCATGCAACCAAATCCAAGTCCCTTTGGGAAGTCACCAGAAGAAATCTTTCTGCCCGGCTACATGCTTGGCAGCTTGGACTTATTTCTTCTGTTTCCTTCTCACCWTTCTTCAAGAGAGATTTTGCTTACCGAGTGTCTGCGCTATTATCAGTATTGTCAAGTGAATCTTACCTGAAGCTGACAGCACCCTCTTCCGTCCCTCCAGCAGCTCCTTTCATGTCATCAGAAAGCAATAGGTGTCTCAGGAGCAGGTGCCTTGTCAGGCAACGGTGTTGCTAAATCACAAGGTTACCTCAACTCACATTTTCAAATGAATGCTTCTAACTCTTGGAGATCTGGAAGAAAGCTGAATTCATTGAACCTGTTCTGATTCCAGTATCAGAATGAAAAAATCCTCCTTTCCAAACATATATTTTTAAAATCTTATTATTATTGCCCAAACACATACTTTTGGGTGCTTGAGTTGTGTTTTTAAATGTTTGTGGGTGGCAGGACTATACATGACAAAACACAAATCCCCAGTGAAAAAGCTTCAGTAGAAAGAGGATAACTTTCCCCATTAGATGATTGTCCTGGAAGATGCCTGTAAACACAGAAAATCATTTTATACGGGATAGGAGGAGCAGTTGCTTCCTTTTGTTAGACTGTGAATGACAAGTGGTTCTTCTGACAGCCGCAGCGCTCTCAGGAGTGTGGAACTGTATTAGTAAATAGAGAGAGGAGGTACCCAGAGAAATGCCTCTAGTGGAAGCTTTTGGTCTGGTCTCTGTGATTTTTTTTTTCTTTCAAAAGTTGTGTCAAGACATTAAAACATAACATGAGCCAAAAAGATTTGTTAGCTCTCTGGGATCAGGGACCGTTGTTCCAGTCTGTTTTTATGCAGCTCTCAGCACCACGGGGTCCAAACTCCTAAGGTTCCTTTCACAGCAGTAATACAGAAAACAATCCCTGCTTAGTGGTGTGAGAATGTAAAACCCAGGAAAGCTAGCGGCCACGTGAAAGGCATTGGTGGAAAAATATAACTGCAGCGAAGGATTAGAATAGCATGTTTTATGAGATCGTAGGTGTGTGGTAGATGTCTTTTTAGATCTGTGGTAAGGAAAGTCTGCAAAGGAGAGAGATTAATTACCACAGAAAGAGTTAAATTTAAGCTCTGCCAGAGGCAACAGAGAAGGAGAAAACAATAAAAAAGTGTTGTCGTTAGCTTCAGTAGTCAACATGTCACAAAAAGATCAGGGTGAAGTATTTGTAAAATTTGGAATGACAGAAGTCCACAAGGTGTGTCATTTTAAAATAGACACAGGAGCACAAACAAAACCCTGCACAATGTTAACAGAGTTCACGGAAAGCAAACGGAATGAAATCCCATTGCACAACAGAAGGGTATCCGGGGTGCGCTGTTCTGTCAACCTGCCAACCTCTGTAAGTTTTGAGTACGGTACAGACAAAGAAGCCGTGCCCCATGGACACTTTTACAGTGGATGCTGTCTCTGAGTGGGTAAGCAGCTCTAAAATAAAGTAAGAGTTGGGTGCAATAAAGCAACAAAAGAAAACGGGCTTGACAAAACCCTTATTGTAACAGACCACAGGCAAATTTTCTCAGGTCCAAGGGGGATTATTACGTTCAGTTGCAAAAGAACAGTCACGCATTAATACCTAGAGAAGCTCTGCTGCTAGTCCTGGCAGGACTGCAGGGTAAAGAAAAGTTTAGGTGAGATGGGGAAGGCAAAAAAGCTTCAGAGATTTGGGAAACCATGGAAAGGCAGTTTTTCCGAAAGACTTAAAGAGAACCAAGGCTTTGTTAAGTCTGAGATAAATGAATGCACCAACATCATGTAGTCTCGTGGTAGAGCTCCTGTGAAGCCAGCCCCATGAGCAGATCGTCAGGCTTGGTAGAGTTGCATTTATTTTTGTGGGAAGCGTATTGCTCCCCATGGGGTCACAATGCACTTCTAAGAGGGACATGCCAGTTCACACATCCCATCTGCCTGTACCTCCCGTTGCTAAAACCATAATCTGACCATTAGTGAACAAACTCGTCGAATAAACAAGTCCTGGGTTATCTCCCTCAGGCTGTTCGCTCCTCGCGTTTGGTAGGATCTTGTGTGTGCTACTGTCATTGTTTTAGACTCACACTTTCTCCCTTTTGGCAAGTTTTGCTATAAACTCAAGAGGGAAAAAGGAAAGCTGTTCTCAGAGTCAACTTAGAAGGAATTTTTAAAACCCAGGGCAAGCTGCTGGGGGTGGGAGGGTGGAATCTGTCAGAATAAGGATTTTGATGCTAAAACCGAATTCAAGAGGACAGCGGCTTTGATGTTGGTAAACTGATTCTTGGTCCTTGGATGGAACTACAGGAAAACAAAGCAGTATTATTAAACCAAACACTGAGTTATTCAGAGGCATAAAACAAAGAACTACAAAGCAGGGGTGGGGGCCCCTCACACTCACCTTGCAGAAGCAGGCCTCTGCCTTCGTTTGGAATATTCTAGGAAGGCTTGCAGCTCTGCCAGGCTGCTGCAGTTCACATGGGCATTCCCCAGCTCTCTGACTGTTTATCCTGAGGGCTGAATTTACAAGCCACCTTCCAGTAAAAGGAAAAGGAACTTAAGTGAGGCTTCTTAGCTGGGAAAACAAGCAAACAATAAAGAGGGAAGAAAAAGAGGAAAAATCTCAGGTATCTGACTTCTTTATCACTTTCTCCCCTGGAATATATGGTCTCTCAAAGGATGCAGCACCCATGTGCACCCCTGTGGTGAACAGCACTGCCCAGTGCCCGCACCAGCAGCAGATCTGCTGGGACTCCAAAGAAGGTGAAACAACCCCAGGATTAGGGAAGTCCCTCAGCACCTTCTGCCTCTTCCATCTTGCATCTTCTTCTGCCTGATGGCTGTTCCTTGAATGAACAAGTGATACGGAGTCTACATCAAGATCCTCAGCATGAATATAGGGAAATCCACAGGGTCCAGAGAATCTGTCACCAAAAAGCTCTTCCCAGCCTGTACCAGAGGGAAATGACTATTTTTCTGGTTCTACTGCTGTGGTCATTGTCCAGTCTACTAGGCCTTCTGGGCTATTATTGGCACTGTAAATAAGATAGGAAACATTACAGAAGCTGCTCCCCACACCTGTGATTTATGGTCCTTGCTAAATATAAAACTCCCAAGGCTTGGCACATCAGTATTTTGGAATGGAGTACATAGAAATGTTTAATGGATTGGGGAGAACAGATCTCTATGGCCAATCACTCACAGTTGCCCTTTTGTGAGCAATCTGTCTTTCCTTGCAGCAGACAGTGGAATCTGGGCACAACAGCTGGAGTTTCAGTATCTCTGCATGCTTTATTAGYGAGGGAGTCTGGATCTGAGCCATTCAGGAACTGACCATCCACAGATGCAACATCAGGGTTGCAAGAGCCTCTTTTAGCACTGATAGACTGTGTGAGGCACACCTTTCCCATGCTGTACTGCACCATAGTCTAGGCTGCACCTCTGCAGAGCATTTTTGGAAATGGGTTATTTGATAAGGACTCCACATGTTCATGTTCACCCTTCTTTGCATTGGGATGGCTGCCTGCTCAGCTGAGAGGTTAATGTTGCTAGTGTGGGCACTTTGGATCCTATCTCTGTAAGAGCAGGAATACGGATAGGACACAATGGCCACTCAAGCCCAATAGCTCTTGGTCTTCTTYTATGATATCAATTTGGGACACTGAATATTGAGACATACCAGTTCCGAGCAAATAAGTGGGCCAGTRAATAACTGTTGGTGAATGAAGACTCCATGGATTGCGCAGTACAAGCAGAGAATATACACTACAAACACATATACTGTCCATATGCACTAATTTATGCACTGTAGACTTATACCCCCAGCTGCTGCAAATCATTTTATCTCCACTGTACTCATGGGATTTGAACAGACTTTTTTTTCAGGCTAAGAACATGGTCTTGGATGGAGCTATGCCAGATCTGCATAATCCTGGATATGGATCTAACAAGCAAGATTTCAAATCTATGACAGAGGTATCCACTATTTTGGACAAATCTCTCAGTGCAGTTCTTGTTTTGTGAGCCAGCAGTACGTTGTTTTCATCAGGAATGCAACAAAGGAAAGGCATRTGGCATTTTCAGTGTACTGTATCTATTTGTGTGGCAGTTGTTCTCTGACATGTCAGACTGTCAGGCTGAGCCATGGTAAGAATCTCAGTGGAACAAAGTGGAGTGCTGTGGAAAACACACAAAAACCTCTCAAAATTAGAAAAAAGAAAAACTTTTTTTTTGAGAACAATTTACGCCTTTCACAGTTCCCTTTTGTACATTCTTTASAGTTGAACATTTATTTTGGAGTGGGGCAGAGAGGTGGATTGGCTGCTTGCCTGCCTTCTGGGGTRGAGAGCTTTGCCTAAAAGGAAGGAGAAAAAGAACATCAAAACCAGATTGAGGGGAAAACAAAGTCACCTCTTTAAGCTAAGGAAGCCTATGGTTTAGTGCAGATTCAATATATAATGGTTATTTTCCAGTTGTCATTGTTCTGAATATGTCCCATTGAAAAGCCTCACAGAACAGCCCTGACACAGTAAGAATCTGTATGTTATTCCTCATAAACYGAGCGCCAAATGTTAACAAAAGTTGTAAATAAAAGATGTGAGTAGTTAGTTTTGTTGTGTGTGAACCACTGAATACTGGCTTTATTGCATGGTTTTCTGTAATAATGTATATGAATCACTGCTTCCCAACACATAGGTTATGGCTATCAGTACAAGATTGTTGTTCTGGTTGATCAGCTTTCTTTCCTATTCTGCAGTATCAGAGTTTCTGAGATAAGGCCTAGTTCAGAAATCATCCMACCCCTTTCCCAATAGAGGACAGTCAGGTTACAGCCTGGAATGCCAGTCCTGGTAGGAGAGGGTATTGCTGGAGTGCCACAGTGTGATACATGTGATCTAGAGGACACTTCATGGTCATCGGGGCTAGTTTTCAACAGTYCTGGACAACTAGACGACTCATGCCTTCCTCAGGAGGAACACATGTAATCTAATGCCTCCAGACTTACTCTGTGCATCACCAGGCATAGCCACAGAAGGGAACAGCTTTCAACATYGTAAAACTAGTTCTTTAGAAAAGGACCTGTAACTAATATAATAAAGGACCAAAATCCATACATGCAAAGTGCGAGAAAGCAAGACTGGCTTAAGTTATGGTCTTCTGCACTAGCAAGGGATTTGTTAAGTAAAACCCCTGTGATGCTCTGACGTACTCCTGGAGAGGTGCAGCAAATCATTGCAGTGAGGCTTCACTGGTGAGCTCTTTAAAATCACCTCCCTAATGAGTTTACATGGCCAGACAATCAATTGGCAGAGCTCTAAACTTGCATATAAAATGCTTTGCTTCCTTCTGCCTCAGTCTTAATTTCAGCCTGGCATCATTAGAYAGAATTGAAGAGATGCAGAGGCAATTTCTAGGATGCTGAGTGGATGTCTCACTGTTATACAGTTTGATGAAGCCCCCTGCTTCTATTTCCTAGCCAGCATCTGCCAGCCAAAGCAGGTAGACTATTGTTGCCTAGATGSCAAATGGAAAATTGTGCTGTGGACAATATGAAACTGCTGGGTTTCCATGACCATTCCTGCTTCTGGTTACAATCACTGGACAATGAAATGTCTTTTTCAGAGCCATCAAGTGTTGATAAAACTTGCCAGCTCACAAGACATGGAGAGAGGCAATTGCACTCTAGTAATGTCTTACTATTCTACCAATAAAAGCTGATATAGAAGGAGACCTTAAGCTAAGAATCACAGGGGTCGCAGTCATGGCATAGGAAGGTTAACAGTATTTTAAGGTGAGACGGGACTCATCTTTATGCATAACGTGAGCTACAGAGCAACCCTGAATTACGGAGACTTTTAGAAAACAGGCAGCCTTGGTTGAAAGATCATGGTGAAGATTCATGACAGCCCTTAGTGCATTGCTGTAGTTTTCAGCTGACTGTTGCTTCACTTCTAGCTTGCTGTTTGATTCATCAGACATCAGATCTTGCTTTACTTTCACAGGCTTTTTAGTCCACTTCATAGTGGATAATAGCCAAATTTCTGTTCACCTGAAAATATTAACCAAAATATCCTTTTGTGTGTGTGTGTGTGTAATTCAACAGAAATCTCATCTCAGCCTCCAAGCATGGGATTCATACAGCCTAACTAGTCATCTAGAATTATGTACGTAGTCTAAATGAGTTGTCTGGCCTCCCTTTAAGCTTTGGAGAAAAATAGACTTTTTCAGCGGTCAATCTGTCRTGCCATACTTAGGCACTTCTGTAAGGATGGATGAAACCAATTAACAACCAATGACTGGATGGTCTTTAAGTATCTTGAAAGAAGAGATACCATTATGTTCACCTATTTCCTAGAGAATTCGCTCAGAMTTCACCTCTAGGCCTTCTCCTATTCAGTAATTTAATCAATGTCCTTGAGCCTAGATAAGCTTGTATTGTACAGCTAGCAACTAATGCTCAGACAAATATATGACCTTGATCTGAAGACATGAAGAKATAGATAATCCAGCACCAGGTCTGGCTGCTTAGTAGATAAGAACCCACCCTGTCATCCAATTTATCTGTCTTCAGCTTTCAGTTATAAGTCCATCATCTCCCTTTCCTTCTGGTTGGCAGAGGCTCTAGTCTTTAAATCTTTTTTCAAACAAATTGAGCTCTGTATTTTATTGGTAGACTGGAGAGAGTCCACCAGAGGACTACTAAAATGACTGGCAGGTAGGACATACAGTGTTCAAAGAAAGGCTGTGGAAACTGGGATTGCTCAGTCTGGAGAAGCAAAGGCTAAGGCAGAGCTGCTTACTTTTTCCTCTGCCTACTAGGTGATTATAAGGATGGTAGATTGGTATTTCTTATGAAGAAACACCATGGAGGGAATAAAAGGCAACAGGCACAAGTTGCATCAAGGGAATGTTCTGACTAGATATAAGGAGAAAATTCTCCCTATGGAGAATTGGAAAGCACTGGAAATCAACTGAGATTTTCAAAACTTCCCTAGAAAAGGTCTTAATCAACCTGATCCAATTTTGTAGTTGGCCTTGATTTCAGCAGCTTGAAAATATCTCTGCCATTTTATGTTCTTCTGAGATTCTAATTCTCACTCAAATTATCTCAAATCACAGAAACAATTATGTGTCTCTTTTACGACTCTCCTCCTTCAAAAACTGTGAGGAGAATTGACTGCAGCATTCTGGCATTTTTTTTCACTGATGCCACATGAAGATTCCTATCAATCAGCCTTATTTATACTTCACAGGATTGTATGAAGCCTAAGAAAGTCCCAGTCTTAATAGGTTCAGCTGCCCTCTCCTCCTGCTTAATCCTTTTGAGAGTCATCCCTTTCTAGAACGTCATCTCTGGGTTATATGAATGGCTTGCACTCCTTGTTACTAGATGCATACATTAACATTTGCTTCATTAAGCATGTGTTGTTTGAAGGGCCTGATTTATCAACTCTCATAGTCAGTCAGTGTGACTGCCATGCCTTCAACGTTGTTTACTCATCTGCCAATCTCTGTGTCATCAACAAATTATTATCCTGCGACAATTGTAAGCTTCCAGCTCATTGATGAAAACATTGACTAGCACCGAGCTCATGCTCATGAGCAACAAACACATCCTCTTCCAGGAAAATCTCCTTCTCCCTGCTGACAGCTACTTTAAATCTGTCAGTCRCTTTCCTCTCTATGTCATTTCACCTGTGCTTTCTTGGCATTTGATTATGACAATTTGCAATCAGACTGTTGTCTGGTGCTAAGAAAGACACTTCATCAAGGACGGTCACATTACAGGTGACTGGTGACTTTACTGACCATTCCTGCAATCTCACCAAAAGAGTGCAGTTATATTTTGGTTGATGAGACATATTTTCCACAATGTCATGTTATCAGGATTAATTGCTTTTCTGTCCTTTTTTTTTTTTTCTATATCAGTTCGGTCCTGTGTCAGTTTTTCCATTTTGCTTGGACTAGGCTAAGGGTGAGTGATCTACAGTTACCTTGTTCATCCAGCTTGCCCTGTTTGAACTGGCATAATGTCAGTGTTCCTTCCATCTTCTGGAATCTCCCATTTCACAAGACACTCTCAAAATTAGCCCCAACAGGCGTCAGCTAACAATTTTATGATTCCTGAATGGAGGTTTGCTGATTTAGAAAAGCTTTGCTTTTAACAGACATTCAACTTCCTCTTCTGTTACCAGTGGGCTTCAAAGCTATTTAATGATCATGTGGTCTGTATACATAGCAAACACTAAAGCAGGACTATTTACTCAACCATGTTTGCCTCCCCATACCATCATTAGTGCTTTAACTATCTTTGTTCTTATAACGGGCCTAAATGATTACTGCCGTTTCTTTTGTTCTGCATATCCTTTCGAAAATGTCTTTCTGGTTGCCCTGGATTCAACTGGCTACGAAAAATTACCATTTTTATGAAATATTAAAAATCAGTTCTTTTCTCATCCATCTACTGACTCTAACTATTTTCGTTAACATTCCTACTTTCATTCACTTTTTCTTGTGTCTCATTTTTTTYCCACAATGAAGTGAATTCCTCATTTTCTTTATATTTGAGAAATTAGCTCTTTTAAAGTCACTGCACATATATAACTGTTAGGGACAGCCCTCTGTTTGTCCATATTGAATATAATCAGGTCATCCTCACTGTTCCCTTGACAACCGTCAACTCTCAGCCCAGTAATTAATTCATCTTTGTCAGAATGAAGTCCAGAAGAATTACCACATGATGGCTCCTTGTGTTAGAAAATAGCCTATAGTTTTCCCAAATTGTCAGGATGTTTTGTCAGTGGATGTGTGGTATTTCCAGCATATGGARGTTCCTCTAATACAGTGTTTCTTTCCATGCACTTTACAGGAGTCTTGAGAAGTAATTCCCATTCTATGGTGTGATTTTATGGTATGATTCATGCAGTCCTTTTTCACCGACTCTATCTTTCCTAAACAGGTTATAACCAGTTATTTTAACATTCCGAACATGCAAATTGAAACCAGCAGCTTTCAGTAATGCTGATTATATCACATTTCTTCTCACTAATAGGAATTTCCAATTCCTCTTGCCTGCTACCCAGACGTCTAATGTCTACATGAAAGCAAATGGAAAACGTCTTCTCTCTTCACATTCTTTTTCACATGGTTAAATTATTTTGCAACACGCTAAGCTGGTTTGTAGTTCCTTAACCCACAGTTCTTGCATTGTGTAACGCCTTGATTACTGCTAGATTCAGGCTGGGAAGGTTAGTTCTCCCTCACTAGCAGTACCTCTGTCATCCTGTTTATAAGAGATATGACCCAGTAGCCTGTAATATCCAGGCCTTCTGCTCCACCTTCATCAGCTGACCTATAGCTCATCCTTGCATTTTATCACTGATGGGACTAAAATGATTGCTGTAGATTATTTGAACCTTGCTCTTCTTTGACTGCGTTGCAAAGTCCCCCAAAATCTTATACAATCTGTGCTGCTCCGCATGATGCTGAGTCATTAATTTTCCTGTTTGTAGTCATCAATTAAACTTGCTAGAAGAATTCACAATCCAGTACCTATTGTACAGTTATCCCTGTTATCTTCTSTAGGGATATGACTTCCCACCCCATTTTCTTCATGCCAATGTCTTCATGTGTTTCGCAATTTGATTTCCTTGATGAGTTCAAGAATCTCTCTTAGTTTATTTCACAGAGTTACCACCAGCATGTCCCTGAACAAGTTCCTGATTATTATTTTTTTCTGTTTGAAATGCTTTCTTCCAATCACCTAAATTTTGTGGAACTTGCCCCAAATATCTAGAAGCAGTATTTACTGCCATCTACATGTAGTACTGAGTCAGAATTTATTTTGCTTAAATACAACAAGTACAATCAGTTAATGATTACTTGGGCCTAAGTAATCACTGATCTGTTATTGATCAACTCCTCTCATGCCTCAAGACCAGGTCAAATATGAAATTGCTATGGACACAGCTGTCTCTGAATTGAGAGACTGTCACTGGTGGTTCTCAACACTGCAAGGATAACCACATCCTAAGACTAGTATCCTATATTTCTCTGATTAAAGTATTCTGAAAATCATGTAATTTCCTGGGTCATTGGATACCATTGTGTTGTGAGAACCTCAGATTTCAAAAGACACTTCATGCAAGTTCATTTTGGGGTAAGTAATGCAAATTGCTTTTAGGGGGCCTAATTCCTAGAGATAAGACTCAGACCATGGTGGAAGTGGTTSTTTTTGGTCTGACTGAAGAGTTTGCTTAAAATCTGTGTTGTCATGATGTGTAGGCCAGCCTTGCTACTCATAGTGAAGCAGAGACAGAGGCATAGGCAAGTCAGATGTGAACAAAGGTTGTTTCTCCATTGTATATCTGAGTGTATCCATTACAGCAATGGTATTATACACATTAACTCTGCTTATGGCACATGCATGTGACATCTCTGCGTCCTCTGCTTGCAGAATTGAAGCCTTCTTTCTGAGAAAAGCTAGAGTTAAGAAAATGTTATAAAAAAAAATCCAAGAAAGGTCCTGGGACAGAATCGCAGATCATGCAATTAAATATAACTCCACTACTAAGGAGCGAACTATACAYCATGATAATCTAGTTCCTTAGATGATGGCAGAAAGATCAGAGCATGGGGTGATTTTCTATGTTCTCTTCTAGCTGTCCTTTCCAGAATGTAATATTTCACCAATTCACTCTTGATAGGAAGTCTTTCCTGGAGACTTTCTTTCTTTGTACTGATGAAATAGTGGTGTCTGAAGATGTAATTAAAAGGTTTGATTTGAAAAATAAATTTGCAGATCTGTTTGTTCCAGCTGGGCATTTGTTGCTAACTCTAGAGACTGTGCTAGCTTGGATGAATGTGAGGTGTGGGAAATACCCATCAGAATGGAATTGCACTTCCAAGGCTTGAGGAGGTTTTCCACGTCATTGTCCTGAACCTGCAGCCTATGTGCACAGGACCCTAGAAGGACCTGGCTGTTGATAAATAGCATTATTTAATTAATTTATTTATTTTTTGCCCATTGCAACATTGGCCAGGGAAACCTGCCCCACCAGTTTAGCCATTCCAATTCTCCCATTCATTTCTGGCTTCCAGCCACACTATAAAGTCAATAGTAGTCATTGAAACAATAATGGGAGAGGAGGACTGGAATTAGAGAAAGAGCCCATCTCTCACCAGTAGACATGTGACTCCAAGACTAAGTGTTGGCTTATAATTATTATTAACAAAAGGAACCTGGAGGGTGGAAGGAAATGTGATCTTCCCTTTGTGCAGTATGCGTGRTCTACTCTTGAATACACTTCCTGAAAAGAAGAAACAACCTTCAGCATGGTAGAGAAAGGCAGTCTCTCTTTAGTGAATCTGTGGTTTTCATTTGTCTGGTTTCTGTATGATGGCATTACATTATGGAAAGTTTTTTTGCCCTTTCTAGGTACTTTTGTGAAGATCAGAAATGTAAGCTGGATGAAGAAAAATAAATCCAAGCTGTTGTCCTTATGCCTTCCCCAACCTCACAGTTTGTTCTAGCAAGGATGTGATTTATGAGAAGTTCCCTGGCTTTATTGTAAAAATTATCAAATGGAAGACTATATCCATTTCCTGCAACATAGCATAAGATGTTATAGCTGGAAGCAGACCCAACTGAAATCTCAGGGTATACACTGCCAGGAACTGAAGTGGCCTAAAAATATACACAGTGATTTCCTGATGTCTTCCACACCCACCAGTACAGCACTAATGTGCTGGTCACAGCATTAGATGCTGCATACTGCCTATTGCACGGAGAGAAGCATTAGGGTTATTTTTTGTAATGTATGACCTGCCACATACTGCTCTCCATGCTCTGYAGCAGGAGGCCTGAGAAAGCACCTCTTTTTCAGGTACCACTACAACATTTGGCCAGATGACTCATTACTGTACACTTGAATGTCTGGGGTGAGGCTTTTTTTGCAAAGAATCSTTTCTTCTCTCATCGAAACCCTTCAGGGCAAGGATTATCTTTTGTTCTGCTGTGTTTGTACAGCACCATGCACAATCTTGCATGGTCCTATATAGCACAGTCCTTCACAGTCCTACGTAGCATTACAACTCTTAGTCACAGCTGATTGCACAGCTTGAGTTTTCTTACCTGCTTACCTGACACAACTGCTAACTTCTTTAGTAACTTGAAGTCAAATGCGGATGTCTAAAAAGCTGTATACTGAACTAATCTACAGCTCTTCTGGGTACTAGCTTACATCCTTAAAAGGTGTAAATCTGCATGATTACATGGTTCAKCGGTGATTTTTCACAGCTGATAGTAGGGACTAGGACATGGCACATTCCACTTCCCCTGGAATGAGGGAGCCCCCAGTGGGGAACAYGCGGGGGCTGAAGCTCTGGTTGCCTGTGCTTGCTCAGAAGCACACCTTCTGTTTTCCACAAAAAAAAGCCACCTTCGCCAACACATCCTTCCTCGTACTATTACCAGATACCAGAATTGTCAGAAGCTGGACACATTAAGCAGAGAAAAAATACAATCTAGAAGTCAACTAAAMCCCATCTTAAACTAAGCCCAGGCCTGTGCTGTTTGGTGGGACACTAGGTAATGGGAATGCAAAAGTGACTTAGGGAAAAATACCCTCCTGAGATAAAAACAAGGTAATTGAGAAAGCTACCAACACGGACATGAACATGGAAACATGGTTGAAAATGGGATTAATGAAACTGTATAGGAGGGAGAAAGAGAGAGGATTTCAGATGAAGAAGTTGACAGGCTTTTGGTTACATATYCAGTTTAGTGGAAATGAGAAGGAATAGTCTTTTTTTCCTCTAAACATGCCCAAGGCCTATATTTGTCATCTAGGACTTGAACAGCAAGAAAAAAAAAATTGCATTGCAGTAAAAATAAACTAGCTTTTTTGTTATTGACTATTTTTATCAAATGTTTAAAATAAAACATTTTAAAAAAATGAAAATCATACCCATTCTTTTGCCAAATTCAATACAGATAGAGATGGGCTGAACTATTTTTAACAAAAATAAATACTCCTCTTTGAGGTCTTCCTCTGAATTTCATACCAGGACCCTTTGTGTTCCCTGGCGTGAGTGTTTGATCCAAAAATAAACAAAGATCTGCCAAACCACTAACTACAACCAAGACAAAGTTGAGTAAAAATGGAGCCAAAAGCAGTTGTACATGTGGCTTTTCTTGAGAAGTTGTATTACTTTCACGTTTTTGAAATATGTAAATATATTTTCAAACATGTCTTAATGTTGCTTATTAGGAAATCGGCACAGGTAAAAAGAGGACAATAGAAAGACCATGGTATGAGAGAGAGGTTAGACCTTGAAGAATAGGACAGAGAAGTAGTACCTCAGCCTTTCCATATTAAATTTGAGGAAAAGTGATGATTTTATTTTTTTTTTTTGAATTATCATGTGAAACTCCATGACAAAATATGTCAACAAAGCTGCAGGTTTTGGAGAATTACTAAAAGAAGCTGACCAGTCTGGTGTTAATACAAATAGTAAGGCTGGATATGGAAAGGACTAGAAAAATATATATGGGGAGTGCTGTAACCCCACCATCTACCATCTAAATTAGCTATGCCAAATCACAGCTCATGATCCCAAGTGAGTTTGCAGGGGGCATCAGCCTGACAGAAATGAGGCCAGACTGGCAGCAGAAATGCCTGGAACTGCTGCTCTTACTGCTGAAAATAGGAAGGGATTTTCCAGAAATTGAGGCAGCTGCATATTGTTCTGCAGCTGATGGCACAAAACATTCACAGAGAGTGGGATATGGGCAAAAATGGGGAGAAAAATGGAGTGCTTGAGCTACTGTGAAGTGYTCTTATGCATCATGTATCTATCTGGATCTACGCCACTTAAAGATGTAAGTCCAGTACCCAGAAGGAGCTCTCTTTTAAACTGCGTATATATCTTTTGGTGTGTTCATATTTGGCTTCAGATTGCCTGGCCTGGAACAAGCAAAAACAGTATTTCTTCTTTGTGGGACATGAGAAGATCCTGGAAGTTACCAGAAAAGCTRTCTGTCTGCAGGATGACCTTTCCAAGGGTGCTGTTTCTGTTTCAGTCTTACCTAGGTAATTGGTTTCACTTAAAATGAGAGTTTTGTGTCCTGCTCCTTTTCAATGACCCATCTATTGCATTGCATCACAAATTGGGTATGACACTGCATGGAGGACATTCCCACAAACAGCTTCAACAATAACGGGTCTTTATTTGGCCAGCAAAAAGATAGAGGATGATGCTTTCATTTAAAAATAATAATAATAATAATAATAATCCTCCTCCCCCAAAAGTATAGAAATTTCATATTAGATATCTAATTTCTAGTCATTCATTGAGTATCAGGGCCCTGTCTTCTGCTTGTCTCTGAAAATGTGTCTTGAGTCAAACATATTCATCTAGAGCATTTCAGAGGAAACAGAGGAAAAAAAACCCACTAAACTAAGCTAAACTAAACTAAAAAGCAGAGTGAACAGAGGAAAAAAATTGTGGAGGTAGATTTATTTTCTGGCAAATCATGAACACCAGCTTTATCTGAATGAAAAAAGCCAGAGATTAATTTTAGACCTACAAGAGGATGGTGAATATCAAACATTTCTGCAAGGTTTGGAAAGCCTCTTTTGTTTGGATTCTTATCTGTTCCGTCTGCAAAAAATATTTTTTCYTCACAAACAGAAATGTTCCTAGACCTCAAGCCCTCCCTACCAAACCTAAGCATTAGACCTAGAGACCACTAACCTTGCTTGGCCTTTCTCTTCTCCATGCTTTCCTATCAATCCAGAATCTGAGCTCTCAAAGATTCCTGTTTTCTATGGTTGCATATTCTTACTTTCATGGTATTTTCTGAAGCATGCCCGGCTGCGGCTGGTGTAGTTTCTACTTAGGAAGATAATTTTCCTGTTCTGTTGCTGCATCACCAGRAAAGCTCTTAAAAGACACCTTAACCTGTGTGGAGAACTCGGAGAAGTCTATAATGGTCAATTAGTCTTTCAAATGTAGGTGTCAAAGCAAAAGATTCAATCTTCTATATTTGGAAAGATACTTCTTTCCAGATTAGTAGTAGTAGAGTAGAAGATTACTTCTGTATTCCAGAAGTAATTTGAAATTGTTCCATATCTTGCTTGACCAGCAACAGAAAAAAATGTAGCACAGAGCGAAGGAAAAGAATATCTTCCTTTTCCATCTCATGCCGTGGCTTGCAAGTAGGTTAATCCTGAAAGCATATTTCACTATAAAGTTGTAGTGGATGAAGTCTGTTCTGTTGGTCAAATACTGCCCCCTCCTTTTTTAAGTTTTATGAAATGWATGTTTTTCAATTTGTATGAGACAAATACTTAAAAAGTCTCCTTTGGTAAGCAAAGTCTGGGTTTTCTTCTACTCTCCTGAAAGCTTCCTCTTCAGAAGAAAGGACCTAATTTGACACTGATGGGTGGTAGGCTCAAGGGTGCACAAACATACAGTGGGATTTGCAAAATGCTTTGCAAAGGTGTCAACCATTGCATATTAATAGATATTTTAAGATTGGGCCCCTGGTAGCAAGTGATGGGAGGATTAAATGATTCCTCTGATGGTTAGGCAAAGCCAGGATCCTTCTGGGCTAGATTTTGCTATGTGGAGAACAGAGCTTTCTTCAAAGCTGAGCTCCCAAATCATCCACAGAAAGAGAAAAAATGAAGACATTTCCTGGGGGTAACTCTTCCTGTGGCAAGTTCTTTTCAAAGACTGATGGAGTCCCTGGGTACTTCCAGAAAACCCCCAGGCCATGGGGACAGGCGGTGATCTTGGATACATCTCAGATACTTTCAGAAAAAATGACATGGTCAATAGGGATGACTCTAGGTTGTGTTTTCCACCTCTGGTGGAAGGCTGGTAGGGCTGCTGTTTCTGGCTTTAGGTGCACGCATCTGCCTCAGCTGACCGGTTTCTGCTTTCCCCTCTGGCTCTTCCTCTGTGTGTTTACTCACCTGTGAGATACATTGTCTAACCCCCAAACTGTGGGCTTCCTCAAGGAGGGAGCTCAACTCRTGTTATTTGTTTGTTTGGTGCCTAGCACAACAATGTGCTGCTGATCCTTGTTTTGGGTAGCTGCATGCTAAAGCGAGGATAATCCTCCTCTTCTACTAACAGATACAATGGCTGGCACTGCGACAGCAGGGTAATCAGTGTATCGAGTTTTGTAATAAAAGCAAATAAAAGAATAGGGGTCAACAAGGACATAGTAGGTGGTGCTCTAGGTGAGCAGCAAGGATGCTGGGGCACAGAGCTCTGCAGGGCAATGATGCAYAGCCCTGTCCCCTGCTACCTCCCCTTGGCCCCCCAGCATCTTGCCCCACAATCAGATGCCTGAGCTGGAGGACAAGGAGGGAATGAAAGGTGGCATCACAGTGGGTCAAGAAGATTGAAACTGGTCACCGGATCTTCTGCTTTTTAGCTCTACCAAGCTGAGAACTGGGCCTCGCAGGGTGCTGTGGGTCATCTGGGCAATGTATTTCAGATATCATCCAATTGTGCATGTTCTGTGGTGAAAATGGGTGAATATGATTGGATAAATGTGAAAGTGCTGGTGAAAAGAGAAAGAAAAATTACTATTAACAAATTCTGGCAGAATTTGTTCACACTAGAAAGCTCCAGCATTTCATCACAGTCTTGGAAGCATTTTAAGGTAGTTGGGCCTGTGGTATCTAGGCGCCTGATGAAAGCTCCAATGTGCAAGAGCATGATAAGTCTAGAAACCCACCTGCCACCTCTTGTGATCCGGGGAAGATTCATCAGCTACAGAAACACTGTGTGGGAGGTTGCCTCAGTGTGCATCTGTCCACGAGTGAACAGCCCTTTCTAGTGATAGCCCCAGCAAGGAAAATTTCTTGCCCTTTAACAAGTATCATTCCCAGCTCCAACTGCATGACCTGGCTCTGCTGTTGCCAAAGGCCTGAGGTTCAATCCCTGTCACTTCTTGGGGTCAATTACAAAGAGTACTGTGCTGTGGGGGCTAAAGCAAAGCTTGGCCCTTTGCAGAGTTCAGCCTGTGCTTCATGCTGCAGCGGATATATCCTCCAGCGGAACGGCTATGGAAAGATCCCATTATGTAGGTGACGATTTAAGAAAGGGTCCCAGAGGAACAGACGATGACATTGTTCTGTCTCGGCCTGCCTGGGAGCCGCTCTGGTGCCCAGGTACTGTATATAATATATTGGATGTTAATTCAGTTTTCATGTACATTTTGGAAGAGCTGAATGTGGCCTTTGTGTAACGCTTTGGCTCACAAGGGCTTTTTCATAAGGAATTCTATTTAAATGGAATTGAAAACTTTGTGATAGTTAACAAACACCACAAGACAATGGCAGGCTATATCTGTTCATCATCATCAGCCATTCATTTATCCTAGGGAAAGAATTTTTGGTGATAATCCTGAGTGAAGTCTTGCTTGTTCGCATGACTGGACAAGATCCAGCATCGATAGCACGTCCCTGAACCCTTTGGAGTGTCAGGCTGAACTCGCAGCAGAGACTTAACAAAACTGGGGAAGCAGTAACAAATAACACAGTCACAGCTGCGTCCTTCCTTATGAGGAGACTGAGAAGAAAAACAGAAGGGCAAAATGAAGATATGAATTCAGCAAGGGGGTCAGCAAGACCAAAAGGCTTAACTTTGGGAGGGAGGAATGGAACTTCATCAAAAGGAAGGATAGAAATCAGTGAGTCACTGGAGAGCTTTGACAGTATGGTAGTGGGATGGTGGGAGGCAGCACCATGCAAAACTCAGAGTAGAGGGACCCTCATGAACCGTCTAGTTCCCCAGTGCCATGTCTCATCACTGTAGCATTAGAAAGCTCTTCCCAGTTTCTAACCTGCCTTTCCCTTGCTGTACTTCAACTCATTCATTGTTATCCAGCTCCTGGAGGCGTGACAAATAGTTTATTAGGGCATGCTTTTCCAAACCACATGAAAACCAATGGCTACAGCCACCCTCAGGAGAGAGGAGGGCAGCTCTGCGCAGCCATCTCGGTGCCAGAAGGAGCCAGGGTTTCAGGTGAAAGTCTTTCTAAAAGAGTGGACTGAGAAAGGGAGATTTTGTTTTTAATGCTATTGGATGTGTTCCAGACCTGTGTAGAAAGAAAGTTACTTAGATCCTGAAGGAATAAATGCATCAGTCAACTCCAACAAAGCCTTCTAGGGAAGTGATAAGAAAGCATAGTAAATATTTTACCAAGGGCTAGGCAGGAATATCTGAACTGCTCTGAGGCAAATTATCACGAGCATCCAGCAAAGTACCACTTTGAGGAAGACAACCTTGTGTAACCCCAAGTGTGAGTGCTGCTGTGGCAAGTGCCCATTCTGCCCTAGGCAAGCAGCTGAGGACAGTCCAACATTGCTTTTGATTTTCCTAACTTGTGTCCCAGCAAATAGCGTTCTCCTTCCTCACATCTGCCTGGACTTCTGAAAGATCTCATGTTTCCCTGTTGGATGCAAAGTGATTTTGAAAATGTGAGCACTCCATCACCTCTTAACAGGAACTGGGAGCTCTGAGTCTCTGTTCAGGAAACTGGCCAGAACTAGGGGGCTGAAATCGTTTGCCTTTTGCTTTCTGACAAGGATGGGAGATTGGGCTCCCTAGGAACAGTGGGAGCTCGATAAGCATATCATGCATAAAAACTCTTCAGATCAACTGACAGTTAAAACTACTATTAATTGTCTGAGTGTTTGCTACAGGATGGATTCCAAACAACTCAATACCCACAAAGGGAAAGTAGGACTTACTGATCTTCTGGAACTCCTTGAAATGAGACAGGAAACTGGTAGCTAAACTGATTAAAGTGATTCCTTAAGGAACTGCMAAAGCTTTTGACAAAGTCCATCATAAAAAAAAGAAAAAAGAAAAGCTCAAGGAGTTAGGTGAACTACTGCTTTTAGGTCAGACCTAGGGCCATGGCCATGTCTACAACGTATTTTGCAGCCAGATACTTGCATGCTGCCTGAACTCTGAGCTGCTCAGTAGCCGTAGGACAGCACTGACCCTACTGTAACCTGAGATTGAGTTTTTCAGGGTGCCAGCTTCATTAACGCAGCTTCCATTCTGCGCTGAACATGGACAGATCTTGCTCATGCTTGTTTAGTGTATGGGCTGACTGCAAAATAGTGGACAGACATAGCCTAGAAGGAAACTTAATTAATAGATGTCAACATGGTTTAATGGGCTTCTTGACTCAGAACACAGGGAAAAGGGTAAAATCAAATCTGAAAAAAAAAAMCAACCCTGAACCTTTATTGTAGGTAAGAGTGAGTCAATACACAGTTGCCTCTGGTGGTGAGTTCCACAGATCCCCCCTTGTTTAGCAGGATGAATTATTGGAAGTTAATCTGAGTAATGAGACTGTCCAAAGGTCTGGTAGCAATGCTTAACACCAAAACAGCGAGAAAACTGCTGGAAAGGATGTAAGGACTTCAGGGACTGACACTGCCCAGGAGATTAAAAGGCAGATGTCTCCCTGCTGCCTACATTTGGGGTTACTGCACGATCCTTGGAGGCAGGAAGCACGTCACCACTTGAGGAACTTGATCCATATTTGGAGTCAAATGGGGGCTGACACTGGACACCGCTCCCCGTGCCCGTCTTGGCAGGTCCCCCTGCTCAGCGGATCTACACATGCAGCTGCCTAGGGGGACACGGGCTCCCTCCTYGGCCCCGTCTGGCGCTGATGCTGGCACACAAGTGTCAGGGCACGCGGCCACTTGGACTGACTCACCCTGCGCTGGCCTGGGGAAGGCACAACCCAGGGCCACGGTTGTTTTGGGGAGAGGGGAGAGAGGAAGAAAGGCAGTTCTCCTTGTTGTGGCCTCTGCCCTACCTGCCTGGGAGGCTGGATTTAACTCTTGGGTTGTCTGGTGCTGCCAGCATGGCACCTTCTGCCAGCACAAGATGGCCTTTAAAGTGGGAAAGGAAATGATTCTATAACACAAACAAACAAAAGTTGGTTGACCAGGAATTCAGAGAGCGCAATATAACTGCACACAAAACTGATTTTTGCCTCAACCACCAATTTACCTTGTCTTGAGGGCGCTGGAGTATGTTAAGAGGCATCCAGTGGCCGCAGAGCTCAGCCGCTTGCAGCCGGAGCCCTGCATGAGGCGCCAGCAGTGGCTGCTCCGGGAGGCCTTGCCAGCCTCCCGAGGCAGCTCCGTCTGCTCCGAGGCCAMGCTCCAGACGTGGCCCTGACCGGGCCTGAGTTGGCCTCTCCGCGGGCTGGACGCCTGCGCGTACGTCCGGTGASCGGCTCTGCGGCTCCCAGCAGCAGCCCATGGAAGCAGCTCGTGGAAACAGCCGTGAGAGAAGGGACTTTTTGCAGGGAAAAGAGGAGTGGCAGGCTGATTTCGTAAGGAATGAACGGGCCCTGAAGGGAAGCATGGTATCCACAGGGAGAGTGTCAGTCCTTGCCTTCTGCCGGAGTAGGATGTGTCTTCCTGGCACTGATCATCTCTCTGTCTGTCATGAGGAACTCAGCAACCACATTAACAGTTCTAGCCAGAAGAGAAAGATACCTGGAGAGGGAGGAGCTGTTTGGATGAAACAAGGGAAAAGGCAGCTTCATCCCCATCACCTTTTCCCACAGTGCCTCCCCTCCCCAGGCCGTGGTGGGGTATAGAACACCTAGACCRTCTCCACCTAGACCAGGCATGCACCCCTTTCTGCACAGGCCTCACGGGACGCCACTGTTCTGTTCCCATCAGTTGTAGCCCCGGAGAGGAGCTCTGATGTATCCCTCGGCATCCCTCTGGCTTGGACTGTAGGGACAGAGAGGAGCAGTGGCCACAAGGCATGGCCCTTGCAAAGCATGGCAGGAAACAAGAGAAGAGGCTTGTCAGGAAGAGTAATATATTTTGCTCCTCCGGCCCATTGCTCCAACCTCGGAGGCAATGCTTTGTTGTGGCTACACAACACATTAAACAATTGTGAGGGGTAAGGGAAGAAATGTTCTCTTTTTGCAGTGGTGAGTACCAGAGGGAGCAATAAGGCAGCCTCTGCCATGCTTAGCCATCTGGAAATGAGACGCTCACTTCAGTGATGTTAAGCACAGATATACTGAGAGGGCAAACCATCAGAGCTGGACTGCCTGTTTGGTGTTTTGGCTTTTGGTTGTGCGCTTTAGTACCGGGGGTCAGGGGCAAGGTGACTTCCTTTACCTTCATCCCGTTGGATGAAGGCACTTTCCCTCCACTACTTTCCTTCATCAGTGGTGCCCTGAGGACTGGGCTGTCCAGTCCTGAGTTCCCAGGATCCTGTTGTGCACCCAAGGCGATGCAGCATTGCTAAAGAGAGGATGAGTGGGCCTGGGGAAACTACTGGCCCTGACATGCTGCACGCTCAGCAATGGGGCTGGCCCAGTGTTTAGCAGAGACCGTTTAACACTGGCTTCCGTAAAAACCTTGGTGTCTGCGATTTCCCCTCCTGTGCATGCAAGGAGCTCTCTGCACTCCTGGAAGCTGCTTTTAGGGGCTTTGTCGGCAATTGTCCCTCTGAGTCTGAGCAAGGGCTCCAAGAAGATCAGGGAGTTTTGCAGAGTCTGACATTTTCTGCCATTTTTTCAAATGGTTCATGTTGGAGGCTCTTAAAGATGCAACTGTCTTCATGAGCTGTGGGGAAATCCTGCTTACCTCTGTGCYTGACTCATGGGAGCTATGGGTCATTGCAGCCCCCAGCTACAGATGGTTAGGTTTTAAACCCAGGCTATCTTATCTTACGCTTGAGACTTTGGAGAGCCCAGGTTCAATTCTTGGCGCCTCAGCCAGGAAGCTGGCTGCCTTGGAAGCTCTCCAATGCTTATTTACAACACACATATGCAGCGTGGCCATTGATTTATATTCCAGGCTGCCTCCGCCCCAGAGAGGCAGATTTAGAAGCGGCGTCTCTTCAAAGCCGGAGTGCACTCTGCTTTGTTCTGCCCTCGGCAGAGCCTTTTCACATCTGGATGCTCAAGTCTAGGTAGATGTGCCGGGATTTTCAGTGGAGCCTTCCAGTAAGATTAGATGCCCTTCCATAATGGAAGTTCCCAGTCTCTTAAATCAGTAGTTAGGTGCTTCAAAACCACTGAGACTCTCCAGGCTTTGGCAGGGCTCTCTAACTCTTGAGAATCAAACAGTGTTACTAGACAGATTTAGGTTCCTAACTTTAGGCCCCCACTTTGAAAATATTGGTCTTTATGTTCTCTGCTTGGTGTATTTCTGCACGGTGACACTCTGTCATCCCTTCTATTCTGGTATCTTACCGCCTACTCAGAAATACAGGCCAYGTTGAAATAGTCAAATTGGAGAACTTGTCTTTTTTCCCCTCCTTTCCTTCCACCTTTTTCATAGACTATTTCTGTCATGAGTCACTTTGTCTCCTTTCAAAATGAGGCTCACACACCTCAGGTTAGGAAGCGGTTTGTCTCCTGCGTGAAAGGCAACGTCGGCGCCTAGGCTGAGCAATTCCGCCTAGCTGATCTCTGCCCCCACGGCAGCAGCCAGGCATCCTACCTTGCAAAGCCCAYCTCCTGGTGTCCCCAGCCCCAGGGCTTTGCGCTGCCAGAGCAAAATCCAGCTAGGAGCTGCCTCACACCTGCTTTTCTTCAGCAGAAGATCTCCCTTTTCTTGGGCACATGAATCACCCTGTGACATTTTCAAGGCTCTGCCTGGCACTGGGCATCAAAGACTCAGCACCTTCGGTGCGTGTGAACTCGTGCCAGCATTTTCATAAAAAATGATTGTGCGCCCTGTTCAGCAGACCTGGCTAATGGCAGGTTCTGAGAACAGCACCTAAGTACCTGCTAGATGACTTGTAATAAAGCCTGCTATACTTAGGCCCTTGTAGGCTCTTCCTATTATAAAAACCTATTTTAGGACCTTTAGAAGTGTCCCTTTTTAAAATTGTTCTTAGCACACAGCCTCAGCCTTGGGTTATACTTTTTTCCTTACTTTTTTAAAAAACACATTGTTTTGGTTATTTTGGAGCCATGCATTTAAAAAATAAATAGTTTGCTGGTGAGAGAGATTTTTTCTTTGTCTTTGTGTAAGTTAAGAAAGGTTAGATGTTTAAAAATTAAAGTCCACAGAAGATGCAAAATCTCCCTCTGGAAATGACAGCTCTAAACATGTTTTCTAATATGTTTTAGAGAGGAGGCTGCAGGGCTTGAGGTCTCACTTGCAGACAGACAGCTTTCTCTGGGGAAGAAAACACTTGAAGGAGAAAAGAGACTTCTAAAACCCTGACTGGCCTTACCCTCACTTCGAGGTAATGCAAGAGCCAATTGCTAGAGGGATCGTTTTCATCCTAACTTGGTGGCTTGGGAACATGCTCTATAAAAGACCAGACATTACAAGCACCTTCTTGCTTGAGGAGAGGAATGGATAGCTAAMGTTTGGAACACCTTAGAAGCCAAGTTTCTAAATAAAAAGGCAAAATGATGATGATGATGTTTATTACTACTTTTAATAACCTAGCCCRTAAAGGCTGGGAAATGCTTAGCCAAAGACCAGCTCTGTGCTGAGAATCACGGAGCCAGTTCTGTAGCAAAAGCAGAAGTCAGTCCTAAATGTCTATGCTAACTTTTACGTTCTTTTCAATTTCTATTACATTGGTCACATCCTTCTCAACTGCATTGTAATTTAGTGGGAATTTAGTATTTGGATGGGTATGAAAGAGCAAGACTTGAAGCCAAATTCACAGGCTGGGATGAAGCTTACTGAGGTCCAAAGCTGCTTCTCTTCCTCTCCACTTCCCCACACCATACCCAGGAAACCTGACTAGCGGTGAGGCCAGTGTGTTTCTGCTGCACAAGGACCTGAGGAGAGGGGATGCATGGAGCTACACACTGCAAGGCTGTGTTTTGGTGTGGGCTTGATCTGCAGGGAGATGGAGGGGCCATGAGCATGCAGGGCAGCTCCCTGCCTCCACAGGCACCAGGGCTGAGTGGTCACAGACTGGTGGAGAGGCAGCTGAGTCAGCAGGGAGGCTGTTGCAGCAGCCCTGGTGCTGTCCATGTCTCCAGGCACCATCAAGTGGAGGCTGGTGCAGAAATACTATGGTGGGAAAGTCTGTGTGGCTCATTGCGGTGAGGGTCCTGTGAGCTCAGAGTCGGATGCTACACCCTCGGCTGGCTTTCGCACTGTGTTCGTGCTAGCAAGTCCTGACCCACGGGCCTCTGAAGTCAGTATGGAYGGAGTGAGCTCCAAGCTATCTTTGCTCGCTCGTGTGGGCATGTTCAAGCCTCTTCTGCATGTCAGTGTAGAAATGAGGAGCTGGCAAAAGATGATGAGGCCATGGCTTGGTGAACTAACCCTGAGAAGATACCTTTCACTCTGGCAAATGGGCTGGAGGGAGAACAAGATGCTTATGGGGCCAATAGACCTGAGGACAGAGTACCTGAGGGTGAGGAAGGGATTTGAGAGTAGCACCAAGTGATGGTGATTGATTTAACACAGCTGGRTATGGAAGACTATAGCAGAGCTTTGACCCATTACTTTTCAGTCTCTGGGGGTTGAACTTTCATGGCATTTATGGGAGCCAAGGGAAACTTGTCTGAGTGGCACTGTCTGTTCTTTACATTGCCACAACAATACGGCTGCGTGTAGGTTCTCTGCAGATCCCCAAAACAGGAGATATACTAAGCAAATGCAGAATAAAGACCAAAAGCAGAGTTGCTATGCATACTTCTAGATGYTTTGCAGCAACTCAGAACAGGGAGGAGCAGCAGTGCACAACCCTCTGAGTGACCTGACTCCCTGTGGGGCCACCACACTATGAGCATGAGCTGGATGTGGGTTCCTGGCTTCTCATCTTCTCCTGAATGTTCATGTGTCCCAGGAAACCACTCACCAGGATAAATGTCTGGCCATGAGCAAAAAGCCCCACTGAAACACAAATGTCAGATCCTGCAGTCCTGCAAAAGGGGAAAACAACTCCGTCCATGATCTTCAGACTTTGGTCATCTCTTCAGAGATGAGGGCAGCCATGGAGTTGTGATAGGTGTTTGGGCATATATGTAGTAGGAGACATAGGGAGAAGTACAGCTTTTACTGGTCAGTGTTACGGGTGAAGAAAAATAAGGGAACTTTTGTCCATTTCTGTCTACCTAGGCTGTGTCTGAAAGTTTGTGTCTTTTTTTCTGCCTTTATCAGTTGATCCAATATAAGCTATTACTGGTCCCTCCAAACCTTGCTATGGGAGACAAAAGGCAACTTGAAAAACCAAACCAAAGCAACAATGCATAATTGCCTGTGATCAGAGACAATATTTCTCATAGCTCAGGTTTTTATAGTGAAATGGGATAAACATTGACTTCCTTCCCACAGCTGAATTCAGCTTTTGGCACCAAAATGTGGCAAAGCAAAGAGCACCTTACAGTGTTAATGACTGGTATTGCTAAGGCTGCTCTTGCGCTGGTCTTCTTGTCACCACTTGACTGAGCACACAGCGGCATGCTTTAAATTGCAGCTTCCAAGGCAGAGCAGTGGAGAGTGCCTCCAGACTACAGCTCTGGGGTTTGTATTTGAATGACAGAAATGTCCCCTCTGGCTGTTCCTAGGCAGGCTAGATATTTTCTCGGCATGAGGAAGAAAAGAGGAAGGAGATCAGAAATGGGAGATGTAGGAGGAATCCAGACAGATACACTCCTGCTCGGTAGGGCTAAGATCTTCCCAGCTTGATAGATGTTTTACCCTCAGGGGATGGTCAGTATGCCTAGCACGAGGGGCTGGCTGCTTGCACTCACACTGTCTGGCCAGGCGCGTGGAGGTGACCTTGACAGACTGCTCCAAGTGCCAGGGCGGCGGGAGGCTGGAGGGCAATTGGACCCATGTCAGAAACACGGAGAACTCCAAAGGGAGAGAAAGGCATGAGCCTTAGCAGCTGAACTTGTTTGCTGCTTGTGTTTCTTGGTACGTGAATGACAGAAAGACAGGAGATGTCCGAGTTGTAAGTCAGGAGGCAAGAAGCTTCTGCTTGCATACAGACTACCTCATTTACTAAATTAGCTTCCTTGTTGCCTAAAATATCCTAGTGCACATGCACTTTATTATCCTCTCTGGTCACATATATGTAGGTCATATGTATATATCCTCTCCAGGCATGGATATGCCGCTCAGTTCTGCTGTGATATACCAGCTGCATCCCCTCACATTTCTGCTCATACAACCCAGAAAAGTGGGGGACTTTTTGCTGCTTAGTCTTTGGTCTTCTCAGTGCTTTGCAGCCAGACCTCATTGCTCTGGTATATGCCTGTAACTCCTCAAGGAGACTATCTAAGAGACCAACATGAAAACCTGGAAGAGAATAAATCCCCTTCCAGGGTGTCCTGCAACTTTAGTATTTAAGCTTCATCTAGCAAAGGAGGCTTAAAGCTTGCCGCACTGCCTTGAAAAAATAGATGCTCAAAGATAACTGTTCCTTAAAACCTAGACTAAGGATTTGTAGAAGCAAAAATGTTCTTTCAGTTTTATTTTAATCTAGCTGGATGTGCAGCTTGTTCCACCACCAGGATGCTTGTAAGTGCATTCATGAATAAAACCCACTTCCTTCATCCCTGGGACAATAGGGCAGTAAATGGGAACAACTCTCCAGGGTCCTGTGTGGTCAGGAGCAGCATTACTCAACCTGCAAGCCAGACAACAGCCAGGACAAACAACTGAATGCTCAGAAAAGCAAAAGTAGATGGAAAAATACCCAAAAGATAAAATAAAATGCATTGCTTTTGGCTTCATTTTCCCTCAGCGGGAATGTGAATATTATGGCTACATTTCATGAGACAGTATCATTTTTCCAAAGGGGTAGGTGACCAGTACAAAAGGATGCCTCTATCATCAGCATTTAACCTGMATTTCACAGAAATAAAAGCAACTGAATGTAACTTGTATTAGGGAAGGGACTGACCTGAAGGGCAACCCAGGGCCATTGCTACCATTTATGCAGGATTCAACAGCAGCATTATGACATATTGAATTCAAAGTACTCTAAAGCCATGAGAAATGTTTCCTACATAGCTGCATGTTATATTGCTYATGGATCATTTCTGAAGGACTGAATACAAGCTATTTTCTTTCATTAGCCCGTGTCAGGTCTGTACAGGCTTTACGTAATTCAGTACTATTAAAAGTAATTCTGTATGATAGAGAAAGGTCATGATAAAATGGCTACTGCTCCTAAAACTTTCTTCATTGTATTTCTTATGGTTTTCCAAATATCTTGCCTATTATTTTTTCTCCTTTTTTCTTGAGTGCCTGACAACACTATCATGGGCTGTTCCCCCAGTAGGGGAGGCCGAGACATGCCAGACCAATGCATCTAAGAGCCAGCAACTGAGCTGTGCCTGAAGGAGGAACTGCTGGAGTGGAGTACATCAGTCATGCTAAGAGCCACCAGCCAAAATGTTCTGGAGAAACATCTGGTACCACTGCAAAGAAACAGGTTCTGGAAAAGCAAAAGGTCTGTGTGCATTGTCTCTCTTCCTTCCTTCCTTCCTTCCTTCCTTCCTTCCTTCCTTCCTTCCTTCCTTCCTTCCTTCCTTCCTTCCTTCCTTCCTTCCTTCCTTCCT
>PTEX01000018.1:1078903-1106969 GCA_003342815.1 Eudromia elegans | reverse complement strand
CTTCCTTCCTTCCTTCCTCTGTCTCTCCCTCCCTCCCTTTCTTTCTTTCTCAGAGCATATGAGGCATCAGGAACAAAGCAAAGCAAGCAAGCAAACAAACAAAAATCCCAAAACGTTGGAAGACAGAGCAGTCCTAATGGAAATCATATCTTAAAAACTGAAGTTGGATGGGGATGGTTAATCATCCTCTCAAAATAAGAGACAGGAAAAGGAAATAAAAAGGCCTGGAACCCATATCCTCAGTCCAGATCACTTGCTTGCAAGGAAGAGTCCTTTTCCTTGCAGGGAGATGGGGTTATTGTGGCACCATAGGACTCTGATGGGTCACACAGGTCTCTGTAGGGTAGAACTGTGTAGCTTTCAGCAAGAGTCCATTCAGCCTGAGATGGGGCTCTCCCAGGAGGTGTCACAGAGCACAGATGGTTCAGGGGGTCAGGAACAACTTGAGGGTTAATGTCGCAGAGATATTGATGCAGGGTCCAAGTTAAGATATCCCTTTGATGGTAATTGCTGGAAGCTCAAAGGTAACTTGAGGGGAAAGACAAATCTGTTCTGGTCTGATACCATCTCATCTAATGGAAAGCATTGAATATGCTTTGCCCAAGCATTTTCTACTGGGTGGAAAATAATTACTGCAGTAAATGAGGCTCTAATCTGATCTAATGTACTTTACAACTTCGGAAAACCTTAGAAAATAGTAAGGGATGTCAAGGAGTCACTCAGTCTCTCTCTGACCTTCAAGGCAGATCAGCTGATTTCTATACATCTTTTCCAGAGTCTCTGGGCCCTCCCCACTATGAAGAGGTGCAGGTCTCTTACACTACMTCTGGGAATGGGATGTTACTGACAGAACAATTCAGCCAACATAGAACATCTTCCTGAGTTGCTCTTAAGAAACATGGTGACCAGGAACAGCCTATGACCCAACAGATTTTATGTGTAATATTGTAATAAAATAACCTTCAGAGTATAGACCGGACAGCCTCAATTAATCCAAAAGAGTAGAAGAGACCAACAGTCTCAGGTGAAAAAACAAATACTTCTGACATTTCTGTCCCCCTGAAGACTTTGATTACTAGTGMAATCCTAGGACTTTAATGCCCTTTGTAGATAGTAAAGCCCTTCCAGCAAGCTTTGCTGTTTCTTCCAGTCTTTTGAATCACTTTTAAAGATAATCTTCCGTAAAATCAAGTTCTGATATCTTTCTGTTTCTTCCCTTAATCTGGATTGTCCCACTCCTCTAGTCCTATGTGCAAAAGTCATTAAGAGTCAATAGGTCAATAGCTGTGCTGAAAGCAACCCTGGGTTCTCATGAGCTTTGAGCTCTTCCAAAGCCGCTCACTTTGTGGTTTCTCTCCCACCCCATTTCAAAAGCAATATGGAATGGGATATACCTGGAGGACTGCTTTTCCAACCCTTCCCTAAGACTCATCCATTGATACATTATCTGGAGAGATGTGTTTTTTACTATTTCAGTGCCATACTGCCTGCTGAGAACCTTGGTCAACATATATGATTATCCTAGCATGTGTACACCCCTCCTGATACTTGCTGCATTCCATTCACCAGTTAGTCTTGTCCGCTTACTGTGAAATACCTCCCTGTTATAACTGGTCCACACACAGCTGTGGTGTCAGCTCTTTGTGCTGTTGAAAGATGCACAGTGGTCAAGGTTGTTACACTGTCATTTGTTTTAAACCACGTACTTTTTGCAGCTCATCTGCACAAGTCTTAGTATGAGAACGAGGCATCAACTCTTGATCATCCAGGTGACATCATACAGCACGGTAAGAGAAGGAGCAAGTTCTAAGGTTGTTTGGGAGAGGCAGCTGCAGGGGCTAAATCTGCAGGTCTTGTCCTCCATTTCAGTTCTRCTTATGACTCCATAGTGATGCTGAGTGCTCACTTTCTCACTAAGCTGGCCTGACAGGTCCTCTTAAAAAATCAGGACTATACATACAGTGTGTCTCTGGGGAATCTGTGATCTGCAAGGAGGCAGATGAGGTGCTTCTGACGGTGCTTTCAAAGAAGGTACAAGTCTTTCTGGCTCACCGAAACATTTGCTTTGACTTTTGTAATACAGTATAAAAGAATTAAAGTTTTGTCTATTTAATTGCCATGCCATAATATTATGACGGGTCATTGCATAACAGTCTTACTGTTTTGACTCTAAAGTATGCTATGACATGGGTCAAGCTGAAGAAATCAAAATTAAATTAATGTTTTGTTTTGACAAGGTTGTGTTTCTGTTTCATTTGTTTGATAAAGTCAAAACAAAAACGCCAGTTAGATTTTTCTGAAGTGCACTCACAGAAGTACATTTTCTCATTGAGATGTGGATTTTGAAATTTTGAGGGAGCACATTGTCTTGTGCTGAGATCTTTGCAGGAAAGTTGTCCATGGATAGCACCTTGGAGTAACTGTTTAGTTTCTGATTTGTTGAGAACTCTACTTTTCTCTATCAGCCTTAGCAAAGAGCCAGTTGCAAAAGCACAGTCTTGGCCAGCATGTCTGGCCTCAAACTTTGAGCTATTCTACCTTCTGCTGATGCAATTCCTAGTCATATATCCCCTCTGTTTAGCCAGCTGGAACCTAGGAACTCCAGAAACAGATCGAGAAGCAAGCTCATGAGAAAAAATGATTTTATGACCTGCTAGGTCAGGAAGCATCTAAAATCTGTCTAAGGAATAAAACTGTCCTAGAAGCAGCAAGGTTTCCATAACAGGCAAATGATACAAACATGGCAGTGAGTTTGGTCCATCCATTATTCATGAAAAATCACCATCTCTTTATCCTATTTCTAGTCCTTGCTGCTCACTCATGTAATCTTCGGCAAGTGTCTGTGCCCTGCTTTCCCTCTTGGTCTTTCTTTAGGTGGACTGAACCGTCTCTGAGAATGAGACTGCGAGCTGCCTACTTTGTATGCCTCAGCATTGCAGGAGTCCTGTCTCTGCTAGAACTGTAGCTACCCAATAATACATCCTTTCCACTATGCAGTTTTCTATTTGGCTTTCAAGGTTATATACATTTTTTTTCTCTTGTTTATTCCATCTTCTCTTTCCGCCAGAGTTTCCCTTTGTTTGCCTGGTTTTGCTCCGATGCACAGGTATTTATCTAAGTGGGGTCTAGTGTGTTTGTACCAGGCCAGGTGGCTTGTAAGATGCAAACATCAGACAGCTCTTTACACATCCCCAGGTTTCCTGGATGATTGATTAATAGCTTTCTCCTTTATCAGCTTTTCTTTCTCATAACTGGGGGTCAGCCTGCATGGACTAACACCTTCAGTGAGGCCCTATTTCCTATATACATCAGCTTTACTGACTTCTTATTATCTCAGCCCTATCTGAACCTTTGTTCAATTCAAGAGGTAATTAAACTCAAAGCCAAAGCAAATGTCAGAGTGATAATGAGACAGATAAGATTAAATTTTTTTTTTTTCTGAGATCTGACACATACCTGAAGTGCMTGTTGGCCAACAGCCAGTGGAAAGTTTCCTTTCTGGCCTGGATATAGTCAGAAAAGTGACCAGGTGAAAAACGGCACCACCTCCCTTCAGGTGTGTGCTGCTGGGAACAGCACCTACCTGGCAAAGCACTCAAGCATATAAGTATTTGCGCTGAAGCTGTTTGCTCATGTGCTTAAACTTAAGCACGTGCTTAAGTGTTTTGTTCGACTAGAGCTTCAATCCAACGCAACTCAAGTGGGTGTAATTCAGTGGGTGCAATTCCATTCATTTCAGTAATGCCAGTGGGAGCTCTGGCCCAGAGTGACTCCAGGCTGTAGCTGCTGACYTCACTGTACGAATCCTGCCCAAAGTCCACGGTGAGTGCCGGCCTCTTGCTGTCCTGCTCAGTTTACTGCCAGGGCGCAGAGAGGTCAGGAATTACGCTGCCACTCCTGCTGGTCCAACAGGGCCAAGTCACCAGCTGGCCACTCCTCACTCTGAGGCATGGATCCTGTGGGGTTGGAAAGACCTGCTGCCACTGCCTGCTTTGGTCTCCWTTTTTCCCAGGAAGAGCTGGAAGCTGCTGAGGTTTGAAGGGCATTGTGGAGGGGACCCCTTAGGCATGCCCTGTACCATRTGCTGTCTACGCTCCCTTTTGCCTTTCTGGATTGGGCTTCTAATCTGAACCAGGCCTATGTTGTAATTATCAGGACTTAGGGTGGAGAAGCCAGTAATCAAAAAAAGCTGGAATTTTCCTAGGGAGCTTCAAAGCCCTCAGCAAGCAGGAGAGCCTGTGAAGGATACACATGTTGCTGGCATGGCATCTCTAATAGTTAAAGATTTACTTATGCCCATGTGTTTTTCCACTGGGTATTTTTATCCTCTGAAGTCTACTATACTTGGTGATGTATAGTAAACACCTCCATGTTGTTCTCTCACATGTGCTTACTTTGCAGGTGGAGGAAGCACAGCTCACCATGCTGATTGGTAGTGTTGCTGGATTAAATGCCACTCAAGCTCCAAAACACCCCAGAAGCTCCAGGATCTCCTATCTCTCCTTGCTGTTCTCTCACCTCCCTTGGCCATCCTGGCATGTACTCTATTTATTGCCCACCTGTATGGGACTGTGGGTGCACCTGATGCTGATGTTCTTCTCAGCATCCATTTACTAGCATGGTCCTTGTGGTCTGTGGTCTCACTAGCAGCATTTTGCACTTCCCCCACACTTCCATCCCTCCCAAGAAGTCAGATGCTGAGGTGATGCAAGGGGGCCATGACAAAGTCAGGAGCTAAAGGCAGGTGCCCTGGGTATGGTGCAGGACCTGCCACGTGGCTGGCCTCTCAGCAGCTCTTCCACCTGCAGTGTTTTGACTGCGGGAGCAAGCTGCCAGCCTAACGGTTCCACAGACTCTGCAGTGCAAAGACATGGAAAGCGATGACACCAAGATCAAGTATGTCTGGGAGCAGCAGAATCAATGAGGCTTATGCAGTGCTCTCCAGTATAGACTCATATATTTCCTAATATGTCTGAGTTCCCCTTYGAATCTTTCACCTCAGAAAGACAGGCTTATCTCCATTAAGCACCTACCAATCTTTGTAAGCAGATAGAAATTTAATATCTCATGAGATTTCTGACCCTCTGCTGATGGCTTGGAAAGCTGTGAGGGTGCTGGTGCTGGGCACCATAGTTATGTAAACCTTGTTCCACACAGATCCCAGGCTAAAAACATTGTTTGTGGAGTTGTAAAAGTAATAAAACAAAGAGCAAACAAGAGAAGGAACTGCTTAGGGGAAGTCAGGTTCAGCATGAAGTCAATTCTGTCATTACAACCATGCTTCACCCTTGGAGTAGGGTTTGCAGGTCAGATGAAGCTTTGCTAATTCTCTGTCTATTCCTCAGCATTAATGTCTTGGGAGTTTTGGACCAGAAAACAGTAAGAAATATTACAGTGGCGGATGCTTTTCTCTCTGCATAGTATATTATTATTGTGAATAATAATATATAACTAAACATACCCCCAACATAGTATTTTATGTACTTTTCCTTCCATTATTGACTGACTCRCTTCGGAAAAAAAGGATATAAGAGAAAAGCAGAGTTTCCTGTTAGGACATGCGGAAAGATCAATGTCATTTTGAATCCACCACACTGAATACATATTAGATTATATTAGAGTATAYATATTAGGCTGAAAACATAAGAGGTAATAAAAATCACCTATCAGAAAGGGCACAGATCTTCTGTTGAAGTCTTTTGAAACCATTATCACATATTTATTATTCATAAGGACAAGTTCTTTTTTTAATGCTGTTATAAAAGAACTGTAATCAAATAGAAAAAAAAAATAACACCCTTTCAAGCAAACAAACACAGCTCACATGTTTACCAGGCATGGTTCTCAGCATGTCCACAGCAATAACAGAGAAGCAAAACCAAATTTTCCCTGACATTTGCTGGCCCAAATCTTTCAGCCTGAGGGCTGAAAGGAAAGTGRGCATCAGCCAAATAGGTTGGAAAACCCTCTCTGCTACTGGTGCCTCTGGCTGCCTTTAGAGAGGGATTTCTTGGCTCTTGGTAGTGTGCTGATGTGCAGCCCTGCAGCAAACAGTCTCCTGCCCTATCCATGCTGCCCACTTACCAATACTGTGCAGGTCCACCTTGGATGGGCATGKTTTTTAGCATGATGCTATGATTTATTGCCTCAAAGCAAGCCTCCATGCACAGCAGAAGGTAACAGGGTCCTTCCCCACTTGCTGCCCCGTCCTCTCCCGTTGCTCTGATGGTTGGCAGAGCCTGGAGCTCCTGAGGTTAATGGYACTAACCACAGCCTCCCGGCAGGGGTGACTCAGTGCGAGAAATTACGTGATGACAGATAAAGCCAACAAATGTCACCCTGGGAAAGGCGCGTGAGATCGGTGACGGATAGCCAGCAGGCCATCTCCCTCTGGAGGCAAGACGGGAGCAGTTGGCCCTCTGCGCCTGGGGAGAGAGGCAGCGGCTGCGCTTTGAGCACTGCAAGCACGCCCAAGTGGCTACCGTAGCTCTGCAGAGATGGGCAAAACATCTCGCCTTGTGACAAATACCTGGATGGGAAAATTTCATGACTCTTCTCTGAAGATTGCACTGTGCCTGGGTAGGTTTCTGAGCAGTGTGTCTCTGCAAAGCTCCCCTCTCCCAGCCTCAAGTTATATTCTGCTTCCAGCCTCTGTGCAAGAGGGTAGGGAATGATCCTGAAGTTCTGAAGTCGTGTGTGTTTGGCTTGTTCTCTTGCTCCCAGACCCCTGGCTGGTGCAGAGGTAGGGGTGTCTCCCAGGACGGGCTYAGAGTTCAGGGTCAGAAGAAGTGGTAACTGTGAGGTCTGAAGTGCTTGTCCTCATCTGTGGGCAGGGAAACTCTGAGTGACAGCAAGAGGAGAATCCATACGGGAACTGTGTTATTACAGATCAGGGCTTGCAGTTCATTCACTGTGTCACTGTGTGACCTGGGTGACTATAGCCTAGTTTATCTGAGCCTTTGGGTTTGATTATGTGCTTTATTGACATCTGCTGTGCCAGATAAAATGCTAGTGTCATGGCAATAGGACTGTCATCAGATCTGCAAGTTGCCCGTGAAATAAGAAAGGACTGGAGAGAAGACAGACCTGAATTAATTCCTGGCTCARTTGTGGAGCTATACATGAGGTCCATCTGACCCAGGTAAGTTAGAGCCCCCCAAGGAGGCTTTTGAAACAGGAGTTGCTGGTGGAGAAGAACTGAGAGGAAGGCCCTAAAGCAAAACTTACTATAGCTCCTACCCCCTTTTGCTGCTTTTCTCAGTAACAAAAGCTCAGCAGGGGATATTTAAAATGCCAGKCAGTCATGTAATTACTCATTCACTTGGTGATGCTTGATATAAGATTTCAGCAGAGTAATGRGATCCAGCTCATACTGCTGCAGCGTGTATGCTCAGCTCAGGGGAAGGGGAAGTGTGCTTTTCCTCATAAAAGACCCCACGAGGGCACTCTGACTGAGATGAGTTGGCATGGCCTCACAGACATGGGTTACTCTCCAGCACAACCTTCCACAGCAGTACGAGAAATGATATATCTACTGAGGAATCAGGAACTAAAGAGAGACAACCAGCTGCTTACATCTGGTACTGCAAAGAGCAGTGGAGTGTTGCTGGGTTTTGCAGAGTATCTGATGTCTGCTTGAGCAGGCGTTTTGGTAGAGGACATCCATTTTTACGTGAGGGTGAGATGCTGAAGACTAGGCTGTGAAAAGTGCCCTTGTCTTTTCTTGAGAGTATGGAAATTCCTGTGCATATCTCTTGCAAGCACCAAGAGATCTGGTCACCCAGCTGYTGACACATGCTGGCAAAACTGCAGGTGCAAATTTCTCCAGCAGTAAAAATGGTGGAATCAATATCCAGCTGAAAAACTGAGACAGAAAGCACGCCCATAACATCCAAGGCTTGGAAGTTATAAGCATAATGAGATGTTGCGTGGAATCTGCCATTCACCTGATGTGCTGCCAAAAGTGGTATAAAAAATAATGTAGACTAGAACATGTTAWGGGCTTTGGGATCAGGTTTTCTAGGTTCTCGTGGAAAATCAAACCAGCATTAGTTTGATTTTCCAGACCATTTAAGGTTTAGTTAAGGAAGCATTTTCTATGTCTCTGTTCTCTGGCCAGGAGCAGAATGACAGATGTGCAAAGCTGCAGAGTGGCTTCCAAGGTACCCTCTGAACACAGCATCCTCCTGTCAGCTCTTAGCAGGGATATGGCTTCACTTCCCTCTCAAAGCTGGACTGTGGAAGGAGTCTAATTTCCCTTTAGACTTCTTTCTAGGTCTGCAAAAAAGGACTCAAGTAAAGGGGCAGGCAGTGCATAAACCATTGCATTTTACTTTCTGTTCATTTACTGGGTCAGACTTCAGCTTTGCGGAAATAAAAGATAGCACCTTATATTGGGCTGGGAGGTGCTGGGAGAGAGGAGGAGGACAGAGAAAGGTCTGAGCTACGGGAATGTAAGAACTTTTTAAAGCCTTATTTACCTCACCTTGCTTTGAGGCTCTTACTTTTCTACTAACGCTCTTGGCTGGTTTCAAGGGCTCCAATGTCCATGCTGCTCGCACTTTAATAGAAGGGGACTTTTCACCAGCTCCATAAAGAAGTTTCAGTTTCACTTTATTTCTTTCTGAGTTAATCAGTCCCTTTCACTAAATCACCTTGCCAAAGAGTGGAAATGTAAGGAATCTCTCTGCGTGGAAATGTAAGGAATGCTGCATTATCAACAGTGTCTCCCTAGGGCTGAGCTCGGGATTCAGTTGTCATTGCTTAAGCTTTGGGGAGAAGCAGCACCACCTAACCCTTCTGTTGCTGAAGCACAGTATCCTTGAGGCTAGTTTGGTTTTCATCTTCTAACAAAGGTAAAGGCTGTTGATCTCATAGGCTGAACTGATAGGATTAGTTCATGTGTGCCTTCCTCTATCTGGGAGTGAGAAAGAAGGTAGATAAGATGCGGAAGAGCACAAGGCAGTGCCATGGTGGTCACCTCTTGATGCTGGAGARTCGTATGCAGGCACCAGGAAGCCCTGGAAGTGCCATGGAGGGGTAGGAGGATGGAGTATCCTTAATCTCCTATTTGTTGAGTGTGAAGGGAGACTGGAAAGCAGAGAAAGGAAAGCTAAGAATAATTTCCTCTTTTAAAATAGTATCCAGAGATCAACTGCAGTAGCTCCATATACTATGTGTGTGCTGGCCACTCTTCCTATCTGAGAATGTTAGTAAAGGAAGAGGAGGGGAAGATCATTGCTAATCAGAGAGCAATTCTGAGGCCCAAGGTAAGCCATAAAATCACTTCCATGTAAGATCTCTTTTGTCAGGGACTTCCCATTTCTCTTGCTCCTATGCCTGTTTTTTTTTTTTTTTTCTTTATGTAGGCTGTGGATTGTCCAGTCTTTGATTCTAGCAAAAGATGACTCAAATCTCAGTTCTAAAACCCTAAGTGTGAACTAGGCAGCCAGTCTCTTCCTGGACCATGAAGTAGGACCTGCTCAAACAGTGCCCAAGGATTTCAGCTCTGCTCTAAGTCTACAGGGATATTGTTGAAGCCATGAATATCCTGCCAGATTTTTTGTTTGTTTGTTTTGATTTTGTTTTCTGTTTGTTTGTTTGTTTTCAATTGCTTTCTCTAATAATAGGAGACCTCTGAGGAGGTATTTCTTTCTTTTCCACTCTTGGAAGTGTAGTTTGGTAAGTAGTCAAACTATCAAGTCAGGAAGCACATTTGCAAAGTCTAACCGGAATCACTGAGAGGATAAACTCRTTTAAAGAGGGACTGAGTACGTTTACTTTTTCTTTCCTAGGACCCTCTCTCAAAGCATGGTAGGCATGGCTCTGCTAGCCAGACCCATGGTCCTGCTGGTTCATCATCCCAATAGAGGCCAGTATAGATGCMCTACAGGCAGGAATGATTTTCTCTTGAAATCCCATTAGGAAAATGTTGGCTTGAGCTCTGAAGGTTTTCTATCCCTTCCGTGCCTCTTAGATGCCTATGTTCTTTGTCTTAAGAGATACAGCACTGAATCCTGGGGAGAGGTAAACAGAARAGATAAAGACTCTGAAGCCTGAAGCTTATTTGTCTGGTGTCTGTTTAAATACCACACGACAAAGCTTTATTAGCACAAAGTAGTAAGGTCTGCATGTGACCAGAAGTCTTTCCTGCCTGTTTTCTCTGTGTAGTCCATGTACTCACTTCTTATCCTTGGTTTATACAGCTGGTCTGAAGACCACCCCAGGTAACAAAGAAAACATCAGCTTTTGAAAGATCTGCTGGGAATAGGAAGATGTCGTRTTATTTACCCGGCTGGATTTATGCATGTGTGTGTGTGTTTAACAAGGACCCCAGTGCCTGCTGGACTCCTGAGGCTGGAATTTATACAGGCCAGCTTTTGGCTGCTGCAGTTTATCTTGAATGCAAGAATAATAAACTCAGCTGACAGGATGATGTATGCAAAGCATCTTCTCCTCCCATGGCGTGTGGTAGAGGTGTCTGGTTTGCAGGGAGTCCTATTATTAAGTGATTAGCCTTGCAACATTATYGATATCAGATTGCTTAAGGGCTTTGGGGGATCAGTGGTACAGTAGGACTTGATGACCATCCATCATGATGACAGCCAGAAACAGACAGTGTTGTGAGAGTATTACCTGTGTAGGTGRAATGGATGTGTGGACTTGTCATGTGGAGACTCTCCGAGATTTCCGTAAAACAAAGCTGCATCTTTGCTATTGCTGGTTCTGTTAACCTCTGCTGCATTGTTTTCATGTCTTTCTCCGTTCTTCCTTACTTGCCCTATTACTGATTCTCATTCAGCAAGAACAGAAAGAAAAAGTGTTCCTAAGCACCATTGAATATGATTATTTTCTTGACTTTTTAGGCCAAGCTGATATATTCACCCCTAATTAAACTTCATCWTCCAGGCAGCTTCAGTCTCATCTTCCTTCTTTTATTGGTTCAGATGTTAACTCTGGGTCCTGAGGAAGTCAGAGGGTTTTTTTSTTGTTGWTGTTAATTCTCAAAACTTAAAGGAATATTGAAAGGACAGCAGCTTGCTGTACTGGATTTGTTTCACCCCARATGATCATTAAGACCCACATCTTCAAAGGTAAATCAAGTACTTGAGAGAGCTTGACTCTATTTAAATTGTGTTCTGCTCACATCATAGGTAGTGCTTACCCATCTTATAATGTAACGAGCACTTCAAGACCATGCCTCACTGTACATGTTTCTTCTTGTTGCTGTTTTTTATTTTATACTGTGACATCAAAAACCCATAGTGTAGGGCCTCTAACTGTAGAAAGATATAGAAATTTACAGTGATATATACCTGAATTATTACAGTAGATTGTATATCTACAGGAATTATACCTCACTGGAGTGCAATTGTTTCCTTCCAAGAGAGAAGACTCTTGTTTCTCTTCCAAGAGAGAAGACTCTTGGAGTGAGAAATACTTCACCAAACACAACTAGGATGGAGTCCTGCTTGTAAGAAAACTCTGGTCTAATCCATCAAGGCCATATGGTAGGTGGACAGGAGCCTGGTTTCTAAAGTCTTTCTAATTTCTTACCTCCCAGCAAGCTTGATACTTTCAGCATCCTGCAGAATTGACTAGTGCTACAATTTGATCATATATTCCAAACAGAGTTGTTATTCCTGGGATTCAGACATCTCCACAGATGTTTCCCTGAACGTACACATCTCCAAGGTGTAAGAGGGATACAGTTCTAAAGAATTCAGTCCCCTCCCAACTGAAATGCTTGTGTGTTATCTGTCAGCACAGCCATGCAGCATATGAAAGYGGAAAGGCAAAGTCCCTCTCTTTACTTATTGTGGTGGTCCATGCAGCAGCATTTCAGAGGGCGGAAACGATTCACTGGAGCAGTTACGCGGTGAGACAACCAGGGTGAAAATGGGTGAGACCACAGATTTACAGAATCTTTTGTGGTAGAGAAAAGCTTGAAAACTTGAACACTAACCTCTGCTTCATGAGGACATTTTCATCAAAAACGTGACAAACTCCTCTAGATGGATATCCTAGCTTGCTGCTTTCTATTGAATATCCATTGCCATCCCTGTAAAGTCACTGTACTGCTTTGGCTTTTCCAGGAYTTCATTATCTCTAGATAATATTTAAATATGGAAACTTTGCTGTGGCTGCAGGAAAAGACTGCTGTTTCATGTAGATTATATTTCCTGGCAAACTAGGAATTCTATTATGTGTCTGAAATCCCTTGCACTTCATGTTCCTTCCCATTCCTCAGAACACATGAAAGTTCCTACAGCATGAGCTTGCCTCTAACTAGGAGAACACATTTAGGGGAAACAGGACCTGGCCCACTGAGGTCAGTGGAAACTCACCATTGATTCCACAGAGGTCTGAACTGGGCCCAGAAGGGGCATCGAACAACTTAGTGATGTTACCCAGACCCTTCATTTGCATTTTGCCATGTCCTCTSTTTCCTGTTATCTGTTTTCCCTCCTGAGTGTGGAGACAGATTTATCCTAGCAATTTACAAAACATCTGCTTTTCTTTTGTGAAATCARTTGTATTATTTCTTCATCCCCTGGCATCCAGAAACCACCTTTGCTTTCCTTCAGCATGTTTTCCTCTGAGCCACCCAAGTTTTGAACTATTATGTTCAAACAATCAGTTCCATACACAAGTCACAGTGGGTTTTTTGTTAATTTCTTTGTTTGTTCAATTTTTTTCCTCCACAATAAACTCAAAAGATCAGAAGTTGGTTGGCAGGACAGGATGAGCACCACTTCCCTGTTTGTCTGAGGTTTAGGACATTACATATCATTTTCTGCCTATCCAGAGCATTGCATCACGCACTGCACACCCCACACAACTTGAAAWCAGAGCAAAAATTCCCCACAGCAAAGTTTTATCTGACCTTTCAAATCTTCTTTGCACTGTGGGCGGCTTTGAGCAGATTGAATCCTAATGGACTGTTAGGCCAATCTGGGCTTACTAAATGCCTTTGTGAGGATAAGAAATGAGCTGGGACAGAGAGGAGCAAAATGCTACGAAATATGTATTTAATTCTCTGCTGGGCTTCTGTGGAAGAGCCAAAATGAATATTGTTGTCACTCAAATTTTCCTCCTGTTGTTTACTTTGTTGTCCCTGCAATACAAAGCTGTGCTCACAGCAAGCCTCAAAGTGTGACCTCAGCAGAGATATGCCAATATGCACCAAGCGGGGCTGAGGACCTCTGCTTTCCGCAGGCATGTGTCCCTCTCCGTGACTGGGAATTTGGCCTGATGTTGTTGGTATCATCCAGTGAAGAGGAGACAATTCTTTAAGCCAGACGGAGCTGTTGGAAAGCTGCTAGACCTCCTGGGGCTGCACAAGGACATGTAGCAGTGCCCCGCGAGCAGGCAGTATCTGTTGGCAAGCCCAGCAGATACCAGACACGACGCCTGAAGGCAAATGGCTTCATTCGGGACAGCAGAAATGAAGACCAGCTCCTTGTGYGTGCATGAAATACTCTGAATGAATACAGCACGTGGGGATGTAAAAACAGATAGTTGTCTCAAAACACTGATTTACACCCACCAAGTGAAACTTTCATTGTAGGATTAGGCACTTCATAKTATGAGGAACCCACATGTGGCAGTACAAGGTCACCCAATGGAGCAAGTAGTGGTCACAACCAAAAAATGGAGTGCAGTATATGCTGAAGGGAAAGACAGGGTGTAAAAGCTGTAGGGGATCTGATAAGTAGGGGGTGGTAGCTGTATTACACAGGGTCTAAATGGAATAGCTGGAAGGACAAGGAAGAGAAAGACAATATGGAGATATGTCCTGAAAAAACACCTGTTACTGCTGCTAGTCTGTTCAATTTGAATCTTTGTCACTGCAGTCAGGAGATGACATCTTCCTTTGCAGAAGGCTGTGGTGTGCCTTGGTTATGAGATTCTTGCATTCATCTGATATATACTTCATACTTTGCACTCTTCTTGTTTTAATCTCCCTCTGTTTTCTTCATGACCATTTTCAGCACTTTGATCACCATGTTATGTGAGTGGGACCATGCACATCGAGAAGTCTATGACCTCCAAGCAGCATGTGGAAGGGCTTCCCTGCTCGGAAGAATGGGGCAGGCTGGCGCAGAACAGAACTGTTGGTTTCCGTGCTCAGCCTGGTTGGCTGTGAGGTGGAAATCTGCAACAGCAGCACAGAATTAGCATCTTCATTTGCCAGAACTACCCATTCCAGTTGTTCTGAACTAAGAAAGATCATGAAGAAAAACATCTTTTAGCTTCTTCTACTACTCTAATGGTTTAATCATGCACATTTGGAAACACTTTCCCTTCTTGGAGTTGCTTCAGCATGCTGGACTGCTTCWGCAAGTGCTAACATAGCATAGGAAGAGCAGGTTAGCACAACACAATTAAAGATGTTGTCTCCTTCATCTCTTAGCTGAATTCTGTTGTTGYTCTCTTGGCCCAGGTATAAGGCTTCTTTGGTAATATTGAGGTTTTGGGGATCTCCTCTGGAAATCTCGCGGAAGAGATGCAAGGCTGTTTTACCCAGCCTGATCCACAGCCAGGCAACTCAGAGAGCGTTAAAAGCGTCTTGGAAAAAGCTGTTCAGAGTCCCTCTGATGTGCTCAGTAGTTCCAGAGTGTATTTGTARTGTTCTGGAGTCATGGAAATAACATTCTTTCCACAAGCTTTTGGTTGTGTTGGATATTGTGGGCCTGTGCTGTGCAGACAGCAAACACACGTGCTTAGATGTGCCATTACTCTCCACGAAGGGCCAGTGATCACTGACACCACAGCCAGGGAGCTGGGGGACCAGCGATTGATGATCTCCAATCATTTCTGCAAGTCTGTGAGTGTCTTAGGGGTCTGTTACAGAAAGTCAGGGCAGAAATCCTTTCTTAGAGACATTTTCCTGTCTCTGTCATTAGGGAGGCTCTGTGGAAGTTGCACTTACCTTGTTGGAAGAGCTGATAGTCAGTAGCTTGTACGCCTACTGCACTTGCCACCTTTGCAAATAGGGGATTGTTTGTGAGCAGCCTAGTAATGAAGCTCTTGAATGCGGTCCTGGATTCTGTACTCTTCTCCTTTTTCCATCGCTGTCTTCCTCACAATACCTTTTTTAATGCAGAACATATTTCAAGTAATCTAGTCCATGACTCCCTTCTTTCTAAGACCAATATCCTGCAGAGTAGCCTGTGGTTTGGCAACTTGGGTTCACCTGTAGACCTCAGAAGACCTGAGGTTAACYTTCCCAGCCAAGGCAGACTATCAAATCTAGCACAAATATGAGCAACCTCCCCTCTCTGCTGTTCCTTTCAGTGAACTGGCTGCAGCATTTGTGCTTGTGCAGGAGTGAATGGCAAGTGCTTGGGTCCATCTCCTAAGTGGACACACTGCCACGAATGGCAGTTCTCTCTAAGGAGGTGAGCAAATGTGTAAGCTAGGTCAAAATGTGCTGATTCCTGGCCTACAGTCCTCCTGCCCTTCCTCATGGAATTAGTCATCCTGGGCATTGACACTTTTGCATTTTGCTGCCTCTTCTGGGTGAATCAGTGACTGAATGCCTCCCCAGTGACCCTGTGAGGAGAGCCACATCCATGCTGTATGTGCAGAAAAACAGAAGTCCTTTTCCTCTCATGGGCACTGCCCAACCAACTAAACAAGTCAGTTGAGGATCCCAAGGGGAAGCTACCCAACCTCTCTCCCTACCTTTTGCACTTTTTTCTGCGTGACTCTTGTCTATATATACAGGGTGGCTGGAGTGAGCTCATTACCCACTTCCCTTCCGTGAGCAAGGGTGGCCTTTTGCTCCTAGGATGGTAGGATGTCTCCAGTGCATTTTCTCTTTGCAAGGCTGCAACTCCCCTGCTTCTGGAGCAAAGGAAGGGAAGCCAGGCAGTCTGAGCATGAACATTTGAAAAACATTTGTAGAAAAGCAAGTCAGTATTAATAAATTGCAGAAAGATAGAACATCTGCACTAAATTACTGAAAACTCAAGTGAGAGTGGAAAGCTAAATAAATAAAGGGAAAATTATATTAAGARACAAAATGAATAATAGGAAGATTTTGCTTCAAAGTGCCACCAGTTAGCTTTTTCGTACATCACTATAAACAAACAAACCCAATGGAAATGTAGCATGGGCCAGAAAGCTTGATGCAGCTGTCTAACAGCTGCCTGCTCCATTTATTCTGCTCCCTCCGGCTCTACAGAGTCATATGGCCTGGTTAGTGCAGTGAAAGAAATGGACCTGAGGTGAGGGGTTACCTTGCCCCCTTAAGAAGGCCAGAGGGTAGATTAGTTGAAAGTGAAGCTCTTACACCTGCAAGGATGATGAGATAGATATTTTGTGCATAACAAGGAATTAGGACTGGTTTTGAAGAAGCCACAGGATGGCTGGAAATTCAAACTGCTAAGCTGGTCCTGCCTGGTGGAAACGCCACGTTTTACTTCTAGTTCTGTTGCCATATATCTTCTCAGCTAGAAGTGATGGGGCAGAGCGGTGGACTAGGTGACTTCCAAGGCTCCTTCCCTGCTATAGTATTTTGTGGTGTTGCAGAGTCGCGTTATTCAGGGATTCCTACATGGTGCCTGTGTAAGAAGTTCTAGTTGTCATAGGTACAAATTTGTGTATGAAGCCACACAAAACAGGGCTGCAAGGAGGGTTCAAAATGTGGAAGGATGCTTCCCTCTGTCATGAGTCAAGATTAGCTGCACCATTCCTCGTAAATGTATGTGTTAATTGATCCTAAAAGCTTTTGGAATGGATGTTTCCATCTTTGCATGTCCATATCTTTCCCAAGCAATCTAGGGCTAACCTGTTTTTCTTGTAATGSCAAAAAAATGATCACTTTGGTATATCTATGGATTAAAAGAGTAGTCTGATCCCCTTTTCTTGTGCAGTAGTCATTAAGATAGATGTTGAAGGTATGTTCGCTGTCCTTATTCTTTTGATCTTTCTTCATAGTCCATATTCTTTATATCTCTGGCAGTTCTTGTTYTTAATTTTTCCTTTATCTTTCTGAAAGTGTGTGCGTTAAGAKTAAGGAAAAGTATGAGTGCAGTACCCCTCTTTCTAATTTTTTTTWACCTCTGTGCCTTGGACATCATGATCTTGTTTTACATGGCTGTGTCATTCCTTCCACTTGCTGTTGTAATTCCTTCTTGTCTTTGAGGTCAATGAAGAGAAATCAATCACTTTTTCATTTCTGGTCCTTCTTCTGCACCTGCAATTTCAYTTTTAGTACTGTTTCTTTGGACAATTAGTATGTCTCCATAAACCTTTTGTTTTCTACAACTATTACCTAKCAGTCCTCCAAGTTTATAGAGATCTGCCTTTCTGAAGCCCACAAGGTTATTTTCTTCTATTCTCCTGCCTTGCCTCTCCAAGAGTGATGAAATTTACCCTCTCATGGTAACTCACATCTATATTTTCTTCCACTTTTCCCTTCTTAAGAGTGCTGCTTTCTTATGCTTAGACTCAAACCCAGAAGAACCTTTCCTTTAGCTGCTTTTTGGATCTTCTGAATCCAGGAGCTAAAATATTTAATTCCCAACAAGATCTGTACTTCGGATGTCTGACTCCTGAAGAACCTTATCCTATCTTATCTCCACAGATGGATGACTTTTAATAGACTACAATAAACTCTGACAATGGCATCCTCTTTTAGCAAGGCTGGCTCCATCTGTTACTGGAATTTCAGGTAAATTCTTTGTATCCTAGGCACCTATGTATCCTTCATTTTTCTTTCTGCTGTCTATATGTTTGTGAACATGTACTATCCTTTTCTGTTATCATTCCAGTCATATGAGTGATTCAGTCACATTTCTATCATTTCAGTGAAGCTATAATCGTAATCCTATGCTAATAATCCCAGTTCTTCTTACTGATTTTGCCATGCTTTCATTAGTATGCCAACACAAAAGACCAATGCTTCTTGTTTCTACTATGGCATTGAGACAAATAATCCTATCCTGCCATGTTTTAAGGTCTTTATCTAGGTTGCCATGCTGTATGTGTCAGCATGTGGGTTTTATTCCTTGCACACCATCCTAATCTTAGAAAGACTATCTCATGGGTAACAAAGCCTTTTTTTGTGCAGTTCAAATACTTTTGTGGATTTTTTTTATAGGTACTTCTGAAATCTCTCAGTCTGGCATTTGCTCACAGGAATGGGAAGTACTGACCCTTTCTCTAAAGCAAAAGTAGTTGCTTTAAATAAGGTTTCTGTCAGCTCAAGGATGAGGTTTTGAGAACAAAGGATTGAGAACAAAGGAGAACTACTAGGAATAAATGAATGTGAGGGAATAAAGTTCCTCTCTTATGAAGCAGAGTTTAATATATTTCCTCCAGACTAGACATGTATTTCTTTCAAGACCTTAAGTGGGAAAGGGATATAGCATTCCATACCAGCAGGAATGCTCACTTCATCTACATGCAAGAGTTCTTCTTAACCCTGGTGACCACGCAACCCAGGCTCAAAGTTCTGAGYAATAACAGGAATGGAGATAATTGTCAGTCATGGAGATGCTTCAACACATTTTGCATTGCCCAGAAATGTAAGACACCATCTGGAATTAGCGTTGAATATTTTTGCTAATGACCTCATGATAGAATATTGAGAATGTTTATTAAATTTACACCAGGCAGGGATGACTTGTGAGTCTGATAGAGGATGGGATTAGAATTTGAAATGATCTTCCCAGACTGAATGAATGCTGTGAAAAGAAACAGAATGCAATTCAGCAGGGAGACACACACAATGATATACACTTAGGCAACATAAGTCCATAATAAGGAGCAATTCATTAAGTAGAAAGTTTGCAGGAAAGGACAGGGGAGAACGCTGGTGAAATGCAGAAAGAGTTGTCAAATGAGCCAACTGTGTCATATACTGTTGTGAAAATATTAGGTATTATGCAGGGATATATGAGCAGGACTAGGTCTCGGAGGATRCTGTCTGTTCAGCACTGAGGGAGCCTCGGGGGAACACTCTGTGCAGTTTGGGGCACTGCATGCACTTGAGAAAAGATGTGGAACATTTGGATAAARGTAGGAGCGGAACAACTGAATTATATAGAGGGCTAGAAAGACATGAACTGCATGAGAAAACCTACAAGTAAATAAAATTCTGCATAGAGAAAGGAAATTACCTACCCTAGCCTGCAAACTAATAGACATAAATGTGGCAAGAAAGATGCAGATAGACATGACTAGGAAAATCTTCCTGACGGTAAGCATACTGGAAGATATTGTTGGGGAAAGAGCTCTCCACCCTGCAGAGTCTTTAAGAACAATTTAGACGCTTACCTTCATTTAGGATAATTTGTGCTGCATACTCACAGCTCTCAGGCGTGACAGCCATGGCATTTCTGTTATTGTACAAAAATTCAGAGAGTCAGCCTTTAAAACTCTTCACTCTTGTTTACYTAGCTGCTTGCTAGTACCGAGCTCTTTCTCAGGCCGTTGTTCCTAGCGTGTGTGTTACCAGTCATGTTTTAAAATGAAGAGCACCAGGTGTACTTGCTGAACGTGTAGTACAGATACAAGATGGAGGAAAATTTTAGTGCAACACTGTGAGAGGCTGAGAGAGAAATTAAGGATGTAGAGATGAAACAAGAAGGTGAGGGAAATGTGGGGCGCGGGGACCCCAAGGCAGAATGGCAGTAGGTGCAGACAGCGTGGGCAGCCTGTCTGGAAGGCCTGGCTAGCTAAATGTACTACTGTGGCATTTGAACCACAGAGATAAAGAAGTTCTTCCTGATAAGGCCAATATTTAAAACAAGCAAGACCGCAGGAGTGGGTAACTGGAGTTATCCACCTGCATCCTGTCTTGGATCTGAGCAGCTCTCGGGCATGTCTCGTCTTTATAATGCAGACAGACATGGTTCCCATATGCTCAAAATAGATATTCCCGCTGCATCGGGGGTTGTTGTTCTCTGCCGTTTGGGGATGTTTGATGACGTCTAGCGTGACAGCAGCCGAGTGCCTCAGGTATGCCTGGGTGGGAGACGCCCGCTGGGCTGCAGAGACCCGGGCAGATGGCGGGTTTCCCCCCTCTTGCAGAAACATTAATGGGAGCACGGCGGGTGTGAGACACAGGCCAGAGTATCCGCATCCGCTTCCACCTGTGTGCGCGTACATGGCGGGTGGAGGGGCCCTTGTTTTACCCTCCTGCTGCCTCACTGTGGCCAGGCGGACTGAACAAACAGCGAGCCAGCACAGGGTGCAGCAGAGCATGCTCCTCAGTACAAGAAAACGCCTTTTTTTAAGCCTTAAGCAGCCAGGAATGCAACGATGGCCTGCTCTGCTGGCAGCCAGGCACATCACAGGAAAGGTCGTGGTCTCAGGCCACGAGGAAGAAAGCAATAGCCTAATTACCTCTAATAAGACAAGACCTGGATTTAGGGAGCTGGTGTTGCAGAGTCGGTGCTTTCCAAAAGGGAGTTCGGGATTGTGTTTTTCTTCCATTTCTTAAAAATTATCACCTTTGCATTCATTTTGCATTACTTTTAATGGTGTTCCAAGTAAGTAATTTTAAACTCCTATGATTCACATGATCCCTGACTAACGGTGCCCACAAGTGGAAAATTCTGGGAGTTTCATGATTAAAAGCATGTTTAGTGTTAGTATTGTCCATATATAGTAAGGACTGATGGGAATAAAGCACAAAAAGTAAGGCACTGGTAAAGATAGGAAATGAAGTCTCTCGAGTGAGACTTTTTTCCATGACATTTAAAGGATGTGCTAGAAATATTTTGGTGGGAAACCAAATATCACTGTTCTCCACATTTAGGTTTCATGTTTGATCTTTCTTCTTGTTCAGATTCTAGAGAAAAAAAGAAGTCTTCTCTCCTGGTTTTGTACTTGTCTCCTCCTCTCCATTGAGCTTCAACCCCTCCCAAGTTCCCCATCACTATGGGGTTATTAATCAGTTGTGATATCCACATGACCTCCAGTTTCAGTCCTCTTTGGTCCCTCTACTCCACTAGCTGAACTATTTCTAATTGGCTAATCAGCTTATCCGGTTTGGCCCTTGATGCAAACCAGGTCTAGACACGATCTATTCCTGGGAGGCCCCCGGGTTCAAGGGGCCAATCTCACACCCTGTCCATCACTATTGTCAGCACAGTACCCTATCTCAAAGACATGCCAATGAACATTAGTGAGAGATTAAAATGACAGCCTTGGTTTTCTTACATGCCTTTTAATCATCGTAACATGCAGTCTAATGTTTCACTCTGTCTTCTTTCGCCTGCAAGAGCATGTTCTCAAGGAAGAAACCAGGAGGGACGAGAACAGGTCAAAGACCACAGCAGGGTGAAAGGAATGGAAAGGAATTAAAATGGAGGTTGGGGGAGGAGGAGGCAAGAGACAAAAAACAAGTCCCAATCTGGCAGCCAGACGTGGAGCGACAAGGCTAGAATTTCAATTCCTTCACGTGGCTCCTGCTGACTGACATCTTGTAGGTACTGCTTGCTGCTGCACTAGCATGTTGGTAGCATGCAGCACTAGCTGCTACTGCGCACACTAGCATCAGCCTTGGCACTTGCAAACTCTGGTGCCTAGCGCGAGCTGCCCAGCGTGGCCACACTTATGAAAGGGTGAGTTTCACAAATGCTGCCCACCTGTAATAGTCCTAGCAGAGCTGGGAGGCTCGGATATTCCAAAATCAAACTGTTGCTTTTTTTTTATTGAAGTGCCTGCATATGAATTTCACAGCCAACTTTTAGATCTTTGGGACTGTCAAAAATCCTTAACCTGGTCAATTAGCTGCAATTAACTGTAATTATTGGCTATTTAGACAAATGACAATCAAAGGTCTCCATGCAATAGGATCATGTCTGAATTCCTTTTTGGTCTGGCTGGCAGTGAATAGCTGGTAAGCTGGTAGCTCTTCTTAAACAAAGCCCCATTCTTTGCAAAGATGTGTCCGTGTTAAAGGCGGATGCTCCTATGCGAATATCTGCTGCAAGGGCAGACATAAAGAAGGTCTCCCCATGCCCCAGTTGGAGAGCTGTGTTAACAGCATGCAGAACTGGAGTTAATGACCTCACTTGTCCAAGACTTCCTTGTGCTTGGCCTGCTCTGAATGCAGACAGAGCAAGTTCACACCTGTCTGCAGAATACCATATGGACATCATCTGCAACGAGCTTGCTCAGATGGTTCATTTCTTAGGGGCATTCAAACTTTCCCTAGATGTATGTGTATTTTTTTCCTCTCTCAGTCATGCTTTTACTAAAAAATTTAGGTAACGTAATATCAACTCCTTAGCTTGTAAACTCCTTGGTCCAGAACTATTTGGCTAGTGGGATGTGTGAATTCCTTTAGCTAACCAGCAGAGCATGTAATTAGCTCTATATGCATGAATGAATTACGCATATGTTTTGCTATGTGGCTTCAGCTGGTAGCTAAGCTTGAGAAGTTTCCAGCTAGAAAAGGAAATTGGTGAGAAAGTTAGAAAAAGCTGTGAAGCAGGCAGTGCACAGGAGGTGTCTGGTTTTCCTTTCTCCTACACTGCTATGTACCTGATGCAGCCAGTGTTCCCAGTTTGGTAACTGGGCTTTCTGCAGGAGGTGTATTCCTCAGTGGATGCTGGGAACATCCCAGAGCATGTGCTCCGTTTCCAACATTTCACATTGCACTGAGTTTGGGTGATTTTGCCCAAACCTCTAAGGATTAAATTTGCCCGTTACAGAGCTGAGCAGGAGTCCTGTTATCCCACCTGGCCACCTTGCCAAGGGGCTGCTCCTCAGCTGAGACGGAGCATCCCCCCTGCTGTATGTTCCTCGGGCTGTTGCAATATACAGTCAAACAGGTTTGCCTAAACCACCTCACAGTCCAACCACATCACACTGTGGAGAGGAGTTATAACACTTTTCTGCTTTTTGTAATCTATTTTGCATTTCTTGAAGGATTTGGGCCTAAAAGTGGGCCAGAGTTCAGGGGAATTTCATATTTGGCCATCTTTCCTCAATCTTTCTAATAGTGCGGAAATGGACTCATGTTGACTTGATGGGCTCATGATGACTTGGCCTTCTCTGAGCAAGGGGAATGTAACCCTGCTGGTAGTGCTATAAAGATATTTATATTGCAAGTTAAAGTTACAGGGTTTGGATTTTTTTTTTTTTTTTTTACATTTCTGGGTGGAAAAAATGATTAGAATGTTTTGCATAAGCATAATTTACCCTGTCTATTTCAATGCTTAATTTTTGTAACACACCCTGGCATGTCAGTGCTATTATTTCTTAATATAAATAATACCTTAATACACAGAACTTCTTTCTGTTAAAATCCATTGTGCTCTTTAAAACAATATCATGCCCAGATGGAGTAGGCTTGATAGAAAATAACATCTTCAAAGAGTGGATCTTTCGACAAAATGTCAGTTCTCACCCAATTTCATGGTGAGAGTAAACCAGAAGTGCATTCAATGTAAACGCTGTCGAATTTCATCAGGAGTTCCAAGTACGACGCCTCATACCGAACTGCTGGATCGAAGGCTTGGACCAACACCATTGAGAGTCAACAGAGGTCTTTGCTATCTTTCCATTCTTCAGTCATCCAAATGAATGCTATCCAAAGCTATCCAATCCAAAGCTATCCATCCAATGCTATCCAAATCTTTGAATTCTGATGTTACAGACAAGGCCACACAATCTGCAGATGGGGAAACGCTGAATTGCAAGCATTTTGGCCACTTAATGTATTTAAATAAAGTGCAATGTCAAAGTAGCACAAATACCATATTTCAGCAAAATGGCTGCTTTGCTAGTGCTCTGCTTGTCAATGCCAAATGAAATACTTCTCACTGTTTATTCAGTAAAATTCTTTCTTACCCACTGAATTTTCATATTGCAGGGCTGGGCCAAATAATCAGTTTCCTTTTAAAATAGAAAAACCATTAGTGCATTCCAGTCGGCTTTCATGTACGTTAGCAACCCTGGGGAGTGCAGTGTGATTAGCCTATTTTGCTTTTAATTATTGCTGATTGGAGCATACCTGTGGGAAAACTCTGGAAGGCAGACAAATAGTCAAACATATATACCGAGATGTTAACAGAGCATGTACAAGGAGAAAGCCTGAAATGTGTGCTAGCCATTTTGTATATTCCTGGCATTTCTATCCCTCTTAAACAGGATGCCCTTTGTGTTAAGAAACACACCTGCACCACTTCAGAGATTAATGGGCAATTCTTGGCCATGCTTGAGGCGATTTCAGATGTCCATTAGGATGATATAAGACTACGGGAGAATTTTTTTGATCAGCTTTAATTGAAGGATAATCTCTTTTCCTTAAAGCAACCTTAGTTTGTTGGGAAAGTTGGGAAACTTGTAAAGCCTCCTTGAATGTCTGAACAAGGGGTAAAGAAATGACGGAGGCCCCACAAAAGTATAAATCCTCCTGCATTAGTCTGGTCTCTTCTCTGAATGAGTTAACTTTAAATAAAGCATATTACTAAGTATTTTATCAAAGCAAACATTTAATCAAAGTGAAAGGAAGAGATACTGGTCCCCTTCTGGAATGGGCTGAAGACTGCCAAGATGTGTTTTAATTGCTTAAGAAAACAAACTATGTCAAACACTGGGTTTTAAGCAAGCAGATGCTCATTTATCATTTGTTTTGTCTGCATGTGCTTGGGACCCTGCCGAATGCAAGTTTTCTGAAATGGAAATGACCATATGGTCAATACCTTAAAAATGAATTCAACATGCCCCTCCTTTTGTGTGAAATGTATTCTTTTAATGTCGCTTTTCTTCTTCCTTTTTTACAGTGTTGGACAATGGAACCAGAACAATTGCTTTTGTGGGAGTTCAGCTCATTGCAGGGGCAATCTATGACCAATGCTTTATGCTACTGACAGACTTTGGATGCTTTGCAAAGGCTGTGTTTTCATAGCCCCRCTTCTTTTAGAGGTTATCTTACCAAAAAGGCTCTGCTACTGTTTTAACCCCTTCCCTTTCTGTAGACTGCTGCTTTCCAAAGGGGTTCACAGAACGTGCAAGGCAGCCCACSAGAAATGGCCTGAAATGCTCCAAGGAATGAGGAAGGAGTGTCCTGGGCTGAGAGCTGGWTGCTGAGTGTGTACAAAATGCTCAGGGATGAGAACAGCTTGCTGGTCCTCAAATACCCAGGGATGCCTGGSAGAGTCCTTGGGAAGTACCAGTCGGACTAAGCCCACCTGTGCTGGAGAGAGTAGCAGAGTCTCTGCCCCGTGTAGCTGCTTTCTAAAAGACAGAGTGTTTGATCTGCTGTGATAAAGCTATGTGTTTTCTCTCAAGTGAAAACAAGGAAATCTCTCTTTTACCCCTTTCTGTACCTAGCAATGTTTCCAGTGACCATGGAGATTTCCTCACCGTGTCCTGGGCCAACTCTTCACAAAGCGAAAACCAACCAAAGCTTTGCTGAATATAGAAAAAATCTGACCAGGTGAAACAAAGTAGTTTTATAATAAGCCCAAAGGCTGCCTTTTAGATTTCACATTGGTTGTCTGAAAGCAAAATTCAATGTAAGTGCAGTTATGATCTGATAGTGAAAAAACACCTATCCACTTCAAGCAAACTCTTTGCTGTACATGTGTCTGTGGCTTTAGCTTTTGCCTGCCTTATTAAGACTCAAGTGGAAGGCAAGAGTCCCCRTGTAAATGTAGTTCAGGAGTGTAATTTGTAGATAAACATCTTGTGTTAGACTGGTTCTTTCTTAAAGGGATGAAGATGAATCAGGATGGAGAGTGTGACCTCTCATGAAACAGGTCCTTCACATCCCCACTGCTCTGCACAAACACAACAAAACTAGCTCCTATAAAAAATAGAATAAAATAAAAATAATTTAAAAATATTTTGGCTGGGATGTAAGTGAAAAAGTGAAAGTCTTGATCTCAGAAACCCTCATCTCAGTAGAATCTCAGAAATGACACTTCTCATCTTATAATGGACAAGATTTAGGGGGATGGGGCTTGCAAATGCTTTACACCAACAACACTAAAAGAAGCAAAGTGAGGCAGAGGAAGTAGGCTGCTGACTGTGAGACTGTTCAGCAGGACGGAGTCTTTATCATCCCAACACCCCACCACATAACAGAAGCAAAAGGCAGCAAAATAGTTTCTTCCAAACTGGGGAATCAATTGCATCCTTCMCAGAGGTGCCAGAGTGCTGGGCATTCCCCCAAATCCATATCCCTACAACAGCCTCATCTTTGCATCTTGGCTTATTTCTTGGGTTGAAATGTCTGTATTTTATACAAGCGGTTTGCTCATCTATCTGTTCATGCATCCCTGTCCCGCCCCCTCTGCTGGCTTGTTCCTCTGCCTCCCCACTGCTTGTCATCACAACTTGCCCATCAGCTTGCAAAGAGCTGCCCAAAGCTCTGCAAGCAAAAGGTCACTCTGGCAGGCTCTAGGCCTGAATGTCACCAGTGTGATGTACTATATATCACAGAGAGTGGCTTCTTTAACACATGAAGCCATACTGGAAACTTTAGCATCTCATTAGGATGCTATTAGATGCCACAATAATAGCAACTATAAATACTGCACGCTCTGCATGTGACACAGCTGCTCATCTGAGCTTGAGCCCTGGGTTAAAGGCACCAAAAATGACAGCAAAGAGAAGGGAACAGCAGTCAGTGTTTCAGGTCTCTTCTTGCCTASTTCCAGAGTGGGGTCAGTCTCCATTTCCACAGATCAAAGTGTTTGAAATAATGCATGTTGTTTGCGAAGACCACTGGTGAATCAGGAAAGCAGTCGGTTGCCAACCCTCACAAGAGCACCTAAAGCCTTCAGTGTATCTGCCCATCGTATTGCTCCGGGTTCTTTAGATTGGCCTGGTGGTGTCCTCTGCAAATAAAACTGCTGTGTCTCATGATTTTGGAAAGTAATTCACTTAGGTGCTGCTGCATGTCATGTCAAYAAAGGCACTTTGAGTTCCTGCCTTCTCTAAGGAAATTACTTTCCTGCTTTGAATTATCTACAAGTCATGTTCATATACGTGATCTTTTATTTCTGGCAATATCATCCTACTATTAGCACTCAGGAAGGTTTGCTCACTGATYGGGATGGAAAGTGAAGCCCATTGTTAAACTGCAGGCAATGCCAAGAGCTGGGAAAACTTTCCTAAGGGCTTCAGCTCTGCCTGGGGGTCAGCTCTCTTCCCTTGTGTTCTGTGATACTTCCTCTGTTGTCTTGCTATCTACCCTGCTCCTCAGAAAGGACATCATTTCTCCGCCTCACACAATCAGGAAAGCTTGTTCTTACCATGGCAGCATCAGTTCCTACTGCACTGCTAAAAGAAAACAGAAAAGATTTAGAAACCTAATGAGAAATTCAAGAAAGATTTTGGAATTAATGTGACTGGAATTGGCAACTGAAATGTAGCCTTGCCCAAGGAACTACTCCCTTTCCAAAGTGGRTTTGTGAAATAACATATAACAGTAACACATAGCACATGTCACTGTTGTGGTCTCTAATAATATTGAGCATTACAGCCACATACACAGCCTTAATGGGTCATTGCTGTTACTGTTTGCATCAGCATAGGTCAGCAAAAGATCCTTCTGAAAAGCTCTAGTTTTATATAATGATTAGTTTTTGTTTGGGAAGTCAGTCCTATGCCAAGAGATGATTCTTGCCTGTTTAACAGGYTATTTAAACAAAGTCTGTTTAAATGATTTTGCAGAAAATATGGTAAAAAGTCTGAAATTTTCTAATTCCTATGAGTTTTGTTTTACTACGTCAATATTGTACTGTGACTTACCGTTAGTATTTTTTTTTCTCCAAGCAAGRGAGAAACAGATAGACATTTGTTATATGGATAAATCTGGATTGATATGAATGAGCTGTAGCTGTCAAGGACTGCCAAGGTTTGGAGCGGGTCATGATCARCCACTAATAGCTGCATACAAAGGGATAGTAGCTCCTGGCCAAGAGAACAGAAAATTGGGAAATAGAAGATGAAGAGGTCAATGCTGACAGCTAAACCTCACCAATAGCAGAGGGGGAAAAAATCCAGATCTACTCAGGGAACATTTGGCTCTCAGAAGAACCAAAATGGATTTGTAGAGACATATTTTAATAAAAGTAGCAGCTAG
>PTEX01000018.1:1066449-1078793 GCA_003342815.1 Eudromia elegans | reverse complement strand
TATTATATTATATTATATTATATTATATTATATTAATTGTTATATTCAATAATATAAAGATATTACCTGGAAGCAGGTGCTTCTGATAACAAGGGCTGCCATATGACCCTAGCCTCTCTATTTCAGCTTCAGACCTCTGAATTATTGTTTCAGCAAGTTAAATAATGTGCCGCCTTGCTCTGAAAATTCTGAGTCAGACAGAAGTATCCATAGTTTTATAGTTCCCAAGAGGACTGTGTTTCTAACCAGCATCCCCATGCATCTCAGCTGTCTGAATGGCTCCTGTGCTGCAGAAGCCAGAGCGCCAGCCCGGGAATAGCATAGCTCTCAGGGCTATACCTGAAACAAACAAACAACAGCAAAACAAAACAAAACAAGAAAAGAACAAACCCGTAGGCCACTAAATTGTGAGCTAGTATGATGCACTCTCACAAAGAGGTTCTAAAGGGCAGAGTCATCCCTTTAGAATTAGAAGACTACACGTAATTTAGGAACATCCCTCATCCTTTACAAAAGAGAGAGACTTGATTTTTCATATTGCCCAAACATAAAGCTGGTCCATGCAGAAATCCCCCATTCAACATGTCTGTGCAACAACAAAGCTAGAAAAGTTTTTGTCCTCTTCTGTGCAAGCCAGCTCAGATGCTTTCCCACTTCAGTAGCTTGTCATTTCTCTCTCAAGAAGGTGATGACTCCTATCTGCTTTTCTTTACATAGTTAAGTTAATGAAGTAGACTGCTAAGGGGATATCTACAGAATCACGTTACCTCCAGCCTCAGTCTTCTTCTTGCCTTTATTACTCATAGCCCGGCTCATATGTAGACTGAGCCCCGTGGTCTGCAGGCTGGGATCATTTAGGCTCAGGTGAGAAATGGCTCGATCTGTGGCTCCTGCTGTGGTGCAGGCAGCTACTCACACGGGCCTGAGCCATGCTGTGCCATAAGCAGGAGCCCATTCTCAGCCTTAAGCTATGAGCAGAGATACCTTATGAGATTCAGTAGAGACCCAGGAATAGAACTTCACTTGCCTATTGATTTATGAAACTTGGCCACTTYTTGTTTTAATGCTTGGGTGTATTTCCCCAAGCAAAAAAATTTATTTTTTCCTTATCTCATGATTTTGTGTTTGTTTTAGATTCCTGAAACAGAGTCCGAAAGGGTTGAACCATGTGACTTGTGGTTGACTGAATACTGCTTTGCAAACAGAAATGTGCCATGACCACTAAACAGAACGAGTGAGCCCGAGTCCCAGGCAGATCTCCTTTTGCTCTCCTTGCAGGCTGAGTGGCTTTCCTCACAGAGTCCATGTCTACACACTGCTATCCAAAGGCCTCTTCTGGAGACCCAAGCTGACCTCTGAGCTGCCGCTACAGCTGCCTGATAACTGCTTGCCTGTCACAACTGCAAYGTCGTCGCTGCAGCACGAGCACTGTCCTCTGTGCTCCTTCTCTGTGGAAGGGGCAAATATGAAATACACGGAGCATTTGCTAATCTATTTTATTTGTCACCTGTGGGAGCCAGTGACATTCCCAGTGTGTCCCCCCCAAAGTCCTGATTGTCCTTGTCGGACTTCTTCACGTTGATAGTTCATTATAACAGCAGGTACCTCCCAATCTCTTCCTCCAGTGTTTGTCGGTTRTGTCAGGGCACTTCCAGGTTCGTTGGGCAGTGGGCACCTCCTGTCTCCTCTCCTCCTCTGCCTTGCAGAGAGGACTCAGTTGATGTCTGTGCCAGTCAGGGAGTGCTTTCAGCACGCAGCTCGGGGCCCTGTGAGATACCTTGTTGCCTGCCTGTTGTGCTCAGTTCCCTATGCCCTTTCTATGGCAATGATGCTCCATGGAATTTTCCTTTCCATGGAAATGTTATGGTTCCATAACATTTTCAAAGTTTGGAGCCTCCCTCTGCCAAAGGGAGGCTGCCTTCCTATAGCCTCTGTCTTCCGCCTTTCCAGGGAAAAGAAGATTTTTAAAATCAGCTGGCTATGGARGCAAAAGGCTGGTCTAAGGGAAGAAGTGCATCTTCCTTCCATTCTGCCCTCTGCTGCACTGCTCTCAAGGGGACCTCTGAGGTCAATCCACTTCTCAGAAAGATCTGTGGACCTTCTGGGTGAACTGCAGTGTCATGAAGGTACCCTCGAGAGTGTCCTCCCTACCACAGTCCATGTCACCGGTTGTCTGGGATGTGCTTTAATTCTTTCTCCTCGTGGAAGTATAGGAAACTGAGAGACCAAGACAGGAAGATCAGGAAGCAGCAGTTTCTGACTGACACTTCCTGAATTTATCTATCTTTATATAAGGAATTTCTACCTGGGAAGCCATTTTTGTCTCATTTTCTGCTCCTAACTGAGCCAGCAATGRCGTCCACCCTCTCAATCAGTGATATGAAGTTTATGAAGTTTAAATCAGTGATATAAACTTGTTGTGCTTCTCAGTCTATCAACATTGTGCATGACTTGTTAATGTTGTATACAGAAACATACGTGCATCCCCTGACTACCAGTTATTTTGTAATAGCAGCCATGGCAAATGATTGAACTTGAACTAATTACTTTGAAGATATGTTCCATCCCCTAAGGACGTTAAAATCTTAACAAATCAACCATGATAAAAATGTATCTTGTGCACTTTGACTGCATAAGGCCACAATCATTTCACTGGTCTTGGAACAGATAGTTAACTGCATATATATATGTGTATGTGTGTAATATGTAGGTAGGTAGGTAGGTATTTGCTCGATATCAGCAAATTACTGTTATTCTTTTCCTAACAGCTCAATCAACCATCAGCCGATTTTTTAGGTGWCCTATRGAATTTGTAAGTTTTGCTGCTTTGACTGATCTGTTTGATGGGTATTCCCTAGCATGGGGSAATCTAAGTCACCAGCMCATAARTAGAGTGCTTCAGACAGCCCAGAAGTCTTCAGCTTTAACACCCTCCTTCATAGTTAAATATTGATTGTCCAGTGATGGCTTAGGTTAGTATAGCTTGTTCCTGGATGATTCAATGGCCTGGAGAAGGGAGATCTGGAAGAGAATATCTGAGGGATTGGTAGTTTCTTAGCTGAAAGGGAGCGTGATGGTCTTTCCCATTGTGCTCTTGTGATGGTTTGGGAAGTTTGTCTTTGCACAGACTGCAGGCCCTGATTAATGCGATGTTGTTGCTATGGTCATTGCACTATCACACAATGTTTTCTGTTTCTGCCTTTGCTGACAAGGCCTCTAGCACCAGTCTAAGGGCAACGGAGTAATAACAGAGACTAACAGAGTCATAATGACTGTCCTTTGAGCAAACAATTGATATGCTAATGACGTTGGTGGGAACGTAGCTCCTATCTACAAAGGAGACTGGAGAATGGAAAGAGGACAGGGCAAAGAACAGACAGGATTAAAAAAAAAAAAAAGTTTGAAGAAGACTCCCTTGTGGGATTTTTCCAAGGACCCAGAATAACTTTTGGGGAGAAAAGGGAAGATCCCAGCATGCATTTCTTACCAGAGGCAAAACTGGTTTATCACTGGAGCTATCCTAGAACTGATCAAAACTCAAAATTGCCCTGGCATAGAGATAAAATTCAAAGAAATATGTGCATAGCTTTACTATTTATGTTGTGTCTCCTGTGCCCTTTTGACACTAAGTAAAGAGCAAAATTATTTCTAATTCCTACCTCAACCCCCATGAACATTATGTTTTCAATCTATAGCCGCATGCCCTAGACACATAAAGAGGGGCACCAGATGTCCAGCTACCTGTGGTCCTGAAGAAAGGATCATATAATTTATGGGGTACTTTAAAAGTGATGGCTGGTCCTGTACACTGAGTAGCAACCAAAGCTGGAGCCCTAGGAATAGTTTGGCAATTGCCTAAAGAGAAGATGTTGTGGAGTCAAATCACAGGTGTAGCATTCCACCAATCACAATTTTCCCTTACAAATAATCTCTGACCGAATTAACTACGGCTTTTAGAAAAATCCAGCACTGACCAAAGACTCTAGATAATCTGCCAGTCTTATCAGAATCTACTACAGTGCTAACCTGCCTTCATTACTAAAGGCTCATTTCTGCTCTATTTTCTTCTTGCTACAATTTCCAGCTAATTTCCAGTATGCCATAGAGTAAAGAAGTATCTCATTCTAGATACTCTTCTGCAGATACATTTTAACTGTAATCAAGTTGTCTCTTAGCTGTTTCTTTGATCAGGTAGAAAGATAAAGATTTTTAAATCTCTCTGTGTAGGGAGCAATTTTCACACCAAGAATCATTTTCATACAATCTGAGGTCTGAGCTAAACAAAGCTGAGGGAAGAACTTTGGCCAGACTGTGTCTTGAGAAAAGCCTTAGGAGATGGACTTTGTTATCTGATTACATTTGTTATTAATAAAAACCTRATTATACAGCTATAAATTCTCTATTGTTTTGCAATGACAAAAAATTGAGTTGGCCATTTCACTTTTCTGTGAATATCTTTCCTTTGAAATGATTATAACAAACATGACATTACATCAAACATGACATTACATCAGTATAAATCAACACTGATGTCCTGTCCTAGTTACAATATATTGATGCTTTATTCACAACATCATGAGTTTCTCTTTAAGCATTTTCAAAAGTATAAATCTCCCTTTCAGAGACCTGTGTAGCAAAATTAGCATTAGCTTTTTGTTCCCGTGCTCACAATTTTTTCATGGTTGTCAGTCCAAGTATTTGACCTTCAAGGCTGTCTGTTGGAAAGCATAAATCAGGTGTATAAATTCTGYTATATAAAAATGCAGATTCACTTTTGTGCAAGAAAAATCTTGGGTTTGCAAGTGTAAAAGTGGAAGTGAGTCTTTCTTTTAAGAGGGTGGCCACTTCTTTTTCCCTCAAGAAATGTTTGCCACTTTGTGTTGATAAAATGAGAAAATTGTTATAACTCAACTAAAGGCCAATAAGTTGTACCATGCTACTGAAGCTCCTCTCGAAGAAATGATGATCTCATAATGGAAAAGTTCACTGGGGTGTATTATTACTGGAACATGTCCTCTAAGAATAAGGGCAGAAGCTAGTAATGGATATGGTCCCAGCACGAYGACACATGAGCATACACATGTCTCTGCACCGCTTCTCCTCCCACAGAAAGGTCAATGACAGAGACATGAGGGGATAGAGGCTGATATATGTATTCACCACCCTACAAAGAAATGCTTTTAACTAGGTTAGGCCTGGGCAGTAAACAGGCCCAGTTATTCCAGCTAAATGTTATTAAGGTCATAAAGTGTCTTGAGATGCATGCAAACTTCATGCCAACTTGGCTGCCGCCCAGGGGCATCTGTTGTAAGAATCTCCTGAGAACAGTTGGGGGAAACGACGATGGCAGGTGGCACTCCGAGCTGAAGCCTGAAAGGCTTATTTGAGATGTTTTGTGTCTGGTTTGGGTGTCCCAGCTTTTTCCAGGACAAAAGCACTGCAAAAAGAAGAAGCTTGAGCCTCTCTGCCTGAGCGCATCTCCTAGTCATTGCCTGGAAAATAGAAAAGGGAACTCAGCACAGGTGTGCCGCTTTGGAAACGCTGGAGTGTATGGTATTACTTCAAACACCGGGGAAGGAGGTATTTCACAGYGCTTCTTGCTTCCAAATCCTGGTATCCAAGATTTGCCTGGGAATCCACACCAATGATGTATCCCGCAGGCTTTCTTTTGAGGACAGTGGCCTCTCGTGCTCAGGATGGTTTGCCGAAATGAGCTCATTTTCCACCCTTCACATCACACACAAGAGCGCAGACAGCTCCCTTCAAGGGCTAACGAGGCTCAGCGTTTGCCTTCCTTTCCCCCTTCCCACGCCACGGTGCCATAAAGGGGGGAGAGGGTAGGAGGAGCAGCTGAGAGACTGCAGGAGAGGGCCAGGTGGCAACCAGCGGCCTCCTGGTGGGCGCCCGGAGCCCTGGCTGGCTCTGGGCGCCAGGAGAGGCCCTGTGGTGCAGACCAGCACCTGGYGGGCAGGGGAAGCCAGCTGGGATGTGTGCCCAGCTTTGCACACTCAAGAAGGGTGAGGAATCCTRGAGCCGGGAGTGCCCGGGAGCTGCATGCACAATGCCTGGGAAATCAGCCCCTTGGAAAGGGGGAAATGAGGCCGGCTCCTCTCCCAGGACCTGCAAAGGGCTGTGTTCTGGTGATGAGAGAGTAATTGGGCCCCTCCAGCACGCACTTTCCGTGGCATAGACATGCTTGCACTTCCACAGGGTGTCTTCCCTGACGAGATTTCTTATGCTAATCCCCTCTCCCCCTGATTAGCCAGGCCTGGGGCTGCCTTGCTGACGAGACCCTGGTAGTAGCACCCGCCGGTGAGCTGGTGAGAGGGTGAAAGGCCGCGTTCCTCCCCAGCCTCCTCAGCCGGAGCGCTCTCCTCACAGCACCCTCAGCCCGGCAGGCGGCCGGCGCCGCTCTCCTCCCTGGGGGCTTATGTGGTGTCTCAGCGAGCACGGTGGCAGTGCCAGGCCTGCCTGCCCCAGGCTGCAGGCTTATGCCAAGAGCCTGGCCGACGAGGGACGGGGGTCGTATCGCTCCTCGTGGACCATGGAGGGGGTCCCCATGCCCTCTGGTTCGGGGCTCATCAGGCAGCGTCTTACCCCCTCTTTGCTGTGCCAGTCAGCACGTTAAGCGACTATGGGCACCCTGGCGATTGTGATTCTTCAAGGGCCTTCAGTAGCCTGAAATACGAGCAACCCTTTCTGCTCCAAGGGTCAGCGGGCAGAAGAGGGTCTGTTCTCCCCCAAGGCCGTCTCTGATATTACCTTTCTCTGTGCGTGACCCTGGTATGCACACATGGCACTGGTCAGAGCAAACGGCCATTCAGACTACTGCACCAGCAGCAGCAGCTTCAGGGTTTGATCAGCCATGCACATAGCTGCAAAAACCTGCTCTGGCAGACAGCTAAAGTTCAGCACAGGACTGGTTGTCTACATTTGTCCAAGCTCTCTGCAAAGGGCATTATATGAGTAGCGATATACAACCGTTTTGTTGATAGGCTGCCCAAGAAGGAACGTACCAGTGGCCAAAGACTCAGGCTTATGAACTCCTCTGCTGTCTTCAAATGAAACAAAAGATCCGACACACAGTGGAGTGTCAGGCCCCTGGTGTTTTGAGTGGCTTTGCTGTTGTCCCATAACAGAGAAATCCTTCAAATTGTATGGCATTAATCAAGCAGAGTCCTACTAAGCAAAAAAAAAAAMCAAAAAACAAAAACAAACAAAACCCCAAAACAAAAAAACCAACAAACTTGTTGAAGGAAAAAGGTTCTTTGACTAACTCCATTCCCTTAACAGGTTTGTCTCCTTCAGAAAGCTGTTTTAAGAAGATGAGTTTGGTTCTCCACACAAATCATGTCTTTGTTTAGTAGGTCTTTTCTCTAATCAAGTCAGGTAAGTGCCCAGAGACTAGTTATGGGGGCCATATAAATACCTCCATAGATAGAGGCATCAAGAGATAAAATGCTAAGATATTTATTATTTTATGAGGTTTGTTCCTTCCTCCAGGATCTAAGCAAAAGTGCTTCACTAAATGTCAGTAAAGYCTCTTTGATGTAGTGAAAAATCTACTATTTTTGATAGGCTTGCTCTTTCGCAGAATATTGTATATCAAAGTGTTGTCTATGGTGCTGGTGGCCTTCAAYGACAGAGTCGCAAGTGGCCATGCACAGCGTGTGATAGAGAAAGGGCTTTATGTGCTTGACGAAGGCCTGTAATATCAGTGCTCTCCAGAAGTATTATGTGTCCAGCACAAAGCCAACACATTGTGTTTCACATTCAAGCCATTTGGCTTTGTTGGCAATCAGTCGGTATTGTCAGAGGTAGCAGGCACATCTCCTGAGCTAAATGACTGTGGAAAATATCGCTGCCTATTTCAGAAGGAGTGCATAACTCAGCACTGAGGCTCTCTGAGCTGCTGAGATGGCCGATGCTAATCTGGAGCAGATGAGAACTGYGTTTGCCAGGGCTGGCCCTGGGAGCGGGCAGCCACCCAAGCTTCCTCAGACTTGGTGATGTCCTCAGAGCTGCAGGTGCGTGGGTAGCCCCCGTTGCTTATTTTAGGTGGCACGCACACAGCTGCTTTCACAGAAAGGCAGACAGYTGTTGCTCAAGGATGAGCCCTGCTCGCACAGCGGTTTATGAATGGGAAAACAAAAGGAGCGTGCTGAAAGCATTGTCACAGGAGCACCGCTTCCAGGGGAGCTGGCAGAGAGAGAGATGGGCAGCGATGTTATCTCGAACAGTCCTGAGGAGGTGGCACTGAACCATGCAAGTCCCTCAATACTGTTTGCTGCTGAAAACACGTAGAGAAAGTTTCTTCTTTCTTTGTGGTCTTTTACTCAACGTTTTCACAACAAGATTATAGAGGGGGTAGCACAGTAGTTTACTGTGGAGTTTACTCTGATTATAATTTATGTTCTGCATTTGTCTGGCAGGAGTTAGTTTAAGGTCATTAGCTACCATTTAGTACATGGAATTTCTCTAGGATTAGAAATGGTTAACGTGCTTCTGAGGTTCTAGTTTTGTGATAGAGGGCATGTCAAGAAGGTCAGTAACTGGGGATAAAATATAATGTGCTATAATGTTTTAGACATTTCTTTCAGTTATGATCTTTACTCTCCTGCCCATCCTTGGATTAAAGAAAATGCAAATTTATTTTGCTGTGTTTGTTTCAGTTGCTGATTGCTGTTAATGACTACAAAACCCCACCCTTTCTATTAACGGGTCAGTGCCCAACACATGCATTCTGTTAGTTAGATCTACATAGTTTAAACAGGTGCTCTTTTTAACACATGAGAAATACGATCCAACTTTCTGAAGTCAAGCCGTCCTGCTCACAGCTTAGAAGCAAGTCTCGCCTTTGCAAATACTCTCCATGGCGGTGAATTTAAGTTATGCAAATCCAGACAATAATATTTAGGAGGTGGTCCCTGGCTGACTCTGAAACAGTTGCTTCTGATGAATATTCCAGGAGGTTCTCAGCTGATAAAACCACCTGAATTTAAAGAACTGACAAGCAGAGAAATGGCAAGCAAGAAAATGGCTGCGTCGCCAATGAACCATGCAACTAGTGAAGGCATTTTTTATTTCAACCCTTTACCTCAATACTATATTTGTAGTGGAGAGAGTGGAATATGGAACCGTGTTACACATCCCAGTGTGGGATGTGCCTTCTTGGACTGTGACAGTGAGTGTCTGTCCCTCAYGCAGCTCTGTTCTAGGTATGGATAAAATGTGTTCAATGATCTCCAATAATATGATGAGCGTTTTATCTTTATGTCCACTCACTGTCAAGGAAAGGAGGGTGGTGCAGCACTTCRGCACTCAACGAGGAGGGATCTAGCTTCCTCGGATGGAGCCTACTGGCCTTACTGGGAAAGAGCTGAGCTCTCTGGCCCCCAGGGACATTGCAGAGGCCAGAGAGAAGAGTGCTGTAGAGAGACACAGATCTGATAACGTTAGTGGAGGGGGCTGAGGCACGAGGGAGCTTGTTGACTGTGCCTGCTGAAGGGCCAGGGCCGACTGGAACTGCTGGAGAGKATTTTGCTCTGTAATACTGTTTCATGGCTAGGCTTGGGGGTCTGTAGCTACGTCAAGCTGGGCAGACTTGTGCACGAGTTATTCTACCTAAGATAGAGGGCACGTCTGTTGGTGGAGAAAAGAGCTTGTCTGAAGGTAAGAAAGCAAGACAACTCACAGCTCCTGCTGTGCCAAGAGGCACCCCTAGGGTCAAGGCAGCTCCATGAAGGGAGGGTGCTAACTGGGAAGCAGGGCTATGGGAAACAGGAGACATGTCAGTTCCCGGATTCCCCTGCTTTGTTTCATCCTATAGGGCTCTTGGAGAGTCCTAATTTATAGTTTACAGCTACTTATGTCAAAATGGGAAATGAAGGGATTCACYTCTAGTTTTGTTGTATGTAATCTTGATTAGAAGAGAAGTCCACAGCTTTGGCGGAAGGTGCAGAACACTTTCACTTTTAATGAGTCATTTAAATATATTAACAGCCAGTGTGTCATAACTCCACTGAGGCTGTTTTATGTGCTCTGCAGGTCACAGGCAATAGAGGGAGGAGCACAGCAAAAGCGGAGGTGTTGAAATGCAGATATAGAATGAGAGCTGGGAAACAGGTTAGGAGTGAGCTGTACTCTGAGCAGAAGGTAGGAAATAACATGAGAAAGTGTCACACAGTGGCTGGGTGGGCAAAGACRTTATTGGAGATCAAAGATTGAGGCATTTTCCAGAATCCATATTCAGTGTGCTCAGTCTAATCCATTGTTTTGCTTTTGTCTCTTCTAAATACCACATCYCACCAAGTATGATGAATTTTCAAAACCCTTTTGCCCTTTGTGGGGCTAGGACATGTTCTTTTTCTTTTTTTTTCTTTTTTTTTTTTTTAAATATTGCTGAGGCAATGTAACATAGTCCAGTCCTGTGTACGTGCTGCCACATTCTGGAAGATGGAAAACAAAAGCTAAAAGAGGRTGGTTAACCTTTTCTAATTGTCACAGCCCAGGACTAGCTGTCAGGAGGAACTTGAGCGCTAATCCTACTTTACTCATCATGTGACCTTTGGGTAAGTTACCTAATTACCTTGTCCTTCAGTCAACGGAGCCTGTAAAGAGCAGGTGTTTCAGCAAAACCTAGGATAGCTGAGCCAATATGTGTCCTTAGGAAACAGAGAATAAAACCTGTTGCAACTTTTTAAAGGTGGCATTAATACAGAGAAGAAAAATATCCTCCAATAACTTTAAGCTGGCCCTCTAATCTTTTGATGGGGCAGAAACTGAGCCCAGACTGTTTATCTGCATTCAAGACCATTGTGTGGGGCATTTAGCGTTTGTGGAGGGTCCATATAGGGTGATTTGGTCAAATTATAATCAAGATAATCCTATTCTTCTGGAATTCATTTTCTCTTGGCCCACTCTGAGCTGTTGCTGCAGCAAGTGCCCTTGAAGTCCCGCAGTGTTCACCCTCAGGAATAGCTGCCCTCTAGCAGGAGGTAGGATTACTCCTCGTTATAGTTACATCTAAAGGGTACATTCAGGACAAAATAAAAACATTCAGTGCAAAGAAGTGTAGTTATCCTTTGATTCCATTTTTTTTTCATGTTCAATTTGTCYCCTTTCATGGTCTTGAAATTATGCAGTTTTAGGTAAATACACACTTCTTTTTGCTTGTACAAATTCTTTACGCTGATGTCAAATGAAAAGATAGGAACCATTATCCGCAGAGATCATCCTCTCTCTAGTAAAAGATCTTTCTGCTTGTTTTGGRAAAAGCACTTTATAGAACTATTCACTCCCCCTTCAGCATTTGATGTCAAAGAAAATGCCATTGTATATCTGCTGTGGATTACAGACACATCATTTATTATTATCAAGCCTGCCTCCTGGAGCAGGTACTGCTTATTTTCCTGTTTTGATCTCTTTCTTTTTCAAAGAGGGAGCTTTAGGGAATTTCTTTGCAAGAGACTAGTCTACACTCTTCTCCTCTTTGAAATAAGTTTATTCCTAGTAGCCTTTTGCCACAATGGTCCAATACAGTGTGCACTTAAATCTACTCTTTTTACAATATGATGTGGTCTGGGAAGCTGAAATGCTGCCTTAATTTGGATGAACACATTCTGTGACCAGATCTCCAGATTTTGATCCTTTCTTGTTCAAAAGTGCCAATAACCATAAATGGTCTAATCAAAACTGGAGGCACTCACTGCAAACTAAGCAACAATTCAATGGGATTAAGACTGTGCAGAATCTGGCCTGTTGTGATTAAATTTTGCAAATACAAATTGAAAAATCTTGGCTCAGGTCCTAGCCAATATACACTGGAGCTTTCCCCAGAACAGAGTGGAGCAGAGCCTAGCCTGAGGTGTAATAGTGTARATGCTGTAACATGTTGGTCCATTGACTTCATTTGATATCAGAGAAGGATTTTGGCTCATGAAATGAAAGTTCTTTGAGGGATGTTAAGGTTAGAGCTTGGAAAGAGTGATTTCCAGGGAATAAATTCTGCAACGTGACAATGAATTCAGACAGCAGAAATCCTGCTGCTTGAAAACTGACTCTAGGAGCTTGAACCTTTCCCACAAATTCAGATAGCCCCACAGGGCTTGTCTGCACCATGCGATGAAGCACACTGCAAAGATCCATGTGCCAGCTACAGAGCTAACAGCAAGCTAAGAAGCGATCGAGCTGTGTCAGTCAGTGTGGTGCTAAGACCAAACACATCCTCCCTGCTGAGAGAGCAATATGCCTTCCTTCCTTCCTTCCTTCCTTCCTTCCTTCCTTCCTTCCTTCCTTCCTTCCTTCCTTCCTTCCTTCCTTCCTTCCTTCCTTCCTTCCTTCCT
>PTEX01000018.1:1041443-1066326 GCA_003342815.1 Eudromia elegans | reverse complement strand
CCCTCCCTCCCTCCCTCCTGCTGCTTCCAATCTGTGTCCACTTGCAAGCACCAAGCCTGAAAGAAGGGTAAGAAAGAAGGGTAAGAAGGATGTTGACCAACTGGAGAGAGTCCAACAAGCAGGAACAAGACTGATCAGAGGGTTAGAAAACATGAGCTATGAGGAAAGACTGAACGAGCTGGGTTTGTTTAGTCTAGGGAATTGAAGACGGGTAGACATGATAACACCCTTCAAGTATGTGAAAGGCTACTGCACTGAGGAAGAGAATAAGCTGTTCTTTGGGTCTGCTGGGGGTGGGAAAGGAAGTAGTGGCCTTAAAGAGCAATAGAGGAAATCCAGGTGAGACGTTAAGAGATGTGTTGCAGTTGTGAGACTAGTGAACAGTTGAGACAGCTAGCTGAGTGAAAATGCTGCTGTGGGAAGGTGGCAATAGCTAGCTGTCTAGACTAGCACCTTCAGCACGACTGATCCTATCTGGTGGCTGGTGGGAGGACAAGATGACCTTTAACAGTTTCTTCCAGTCGAGTTTTGTATGCTTTTTGTTATCAAAGCAGAAGGTCACAGAGCTGATTCTTGATGGGTCATGCTATTGGGCCACCACTTGGTTTTGTGAATTGTTGTCTCTCAGAAGAAGTGATTTAGGGGAGTTTTCCAGCCTGAAATCATTTGGAAGATCCAGAACAAGGGGCAGGGAATCCCCTTTAAGGGAGTTACAAGTCCAAACAAATAAACATGAAGGGCAGGTTGCACACCTCATATAAAAAATACCATCCTTCCAGGAGTGGCCAGTGCAGTGATATCTGCACTGAGGTAAAGCTTAATCCCAGAAGACAAAATTAAATGGGCTCTTGAGCACAAAGGAGCAGCAAGAGCAGATGGAGCAGGCAGGATTTGATGAGTTTCTTTATGTAACTCGTCAAAAGGGAGAGAAACAAAACAAAACAAAAGCAAAACCTGACCCACACAACAATCCCTCCTTCTTGGGTTTCATGGGGAAGCAAGTTCCAACACTGTAAAGTCAAAGATTAAACAAAAAGAAAAAGCCAAGGGCATGCTGCCATGCATATATTAGACCTGTGTAAAAGAGCGGCGCGCACACCCTCACAGATATAAACACTGTGAGGCAAGCGGGGTTTTCAGACTCGCCAAAGAAGCTGTCTTCTCAGCAGGTTCATTGGGGCTGTATTTTTAGCCCTTCCTTTTATGTAATCCTGACCATTTTTAATGAGGCTGCATTATGCAACTGGCATTTGCCCGAAGGAATGCCCCTGCACGGCTCAGCCCGGGAGGGAAGGGGAAGCTGAGATTTGAGCAGAGGCTGCAGGAAGCGCAAGCCTTGGGCTTGCTGTGCTGCGGCCACACGTGATGCAGCTCCAGAGGGGAGGTCGGAGCTCGGGTTCACTGCGACAAGCGGGAGGTCAAAGGGTGGAAATCCTCTGTGCTACTAAGCCAGCACAAGCTAGTTTAGAATTAAAAGACAGTTCAGGCATTCCCACAGAAAGCAGCTCTTCTCTGTGTCCAAACTCAGTTCCTTTCCATTGCTCTTCCTCATCCTTTTGTCCTCTTCTGGAACTGTTCAGTAATCTGGGTTTGACAAAGCAGGCCAGCCAGGGGGCAACGAGTTTGCTGCATCTGCCGCTGCTTCTGCAACACACTCATCTTTAACTGGAAATAATGATAAATGCTGACGAGGTGTGACATTTGACATTCACCTAGGAATAAATAGGCAGTACACACAACTTTCAGATTTCACCAAAATCTAGAAATGGCTGGATATTTTTTCTTTCATCCGTAGATTTTCAAAGATTGGAAATATATTTGAGTTTCTACAACTTTCAAAGGGATTTATATTTCATTGATTTGCTAGTTTCATAGATTTTTAAATCCATCTTTTTCTTCTTATATAGGAATGAGAAATTCTTGATTTCAAAGTTAAACATTTTCTTTCTAGAGAAAGGGGTTTTTTTATTATTACTGCTATTAAAAAACTCACCATGTGGCTCTGCTGACCAAGAGAAAGGGTCTGGATTCAAATCTGGAATAAATATTAGAAATGAAGACTACTAAGGCAAAATAGAAATGTTTTAAAAATACTTTTGGAGGAAGAGCTATATCTTTCTCTAGTTATCTGAAATATGTTAGCCGTCTTATTGGAAATGATACATACGTTTGATTCTGCTACTCCACCTCAAGAGGAAAATTCCTATTGCAGAGGGAGGGCTTTGGGGTTTATCAGGCTTCTTGGAAATTAGCAAATTTCTTTTTCAAACAAAAATGCTCATCAATCCCAATGTCCATCATTTTGCACATCTGCAGTCATACAGGGCTGGTAGAACAACATCCCCAAGATGGTAACTCCTGGAGAATTTTTTCACTCTCCACTTTGCCATATCAAACAGCTGGAGAGCTTCCTGGGTAAGGAAAACCTGTGCTCRGTGCCATCAGTCAGTAGCTCTACACTTGGGGTATGTATGGAAGTTCTGAATGTGTCTGCTGACATGTACCGGCAGAGGATGAAGTTCTCCTTCTGACCAAACAGTCAAGCATTGGCACTAAATCAGTGGTAAGATGCTTGCTTTTAAAATACTTAGCAAGACAGGGGAGCATATAGTGGGTATCAGAATATCTTTATGTATTGCCCACTAAAATACCTTGTGCCAAATAACTTATGGGCTCACAGTCAACCTTTAGTTTTCTTTGGGGTTTGTTTCATTTTGGGATTTTATTTGGCCACAGTGCTTACTTATTTGGATGCTTGAGAGCATTCCTTTCAGTGAGATGCGGACACCTAACTCCATTCATTTCTCCTACAAATACAGCTGATGTGAACATGTCAGCCTATGGATGGCACATTATGTGCCCTCCTTGTGTCTGGGAGCACCATTCACCTGCATCCCAGATGGGCAGGCACCATACGCTCTTGCAGCAGGGCCTGAGCTGGCACAGGTTACATCTGGTACACTCTGTGGGTGCAGGATTGCATAAATGCCTGGTTGTTCCTGTTGCCTTCTTCCCATCACTGCCTGGAGCAAAGGTTACTGAGTTCAGCTTCACCCTCTGTTCTGAGTATGCAGAACGTACAAATGCTTTAAAATGCCGCTTGAATGAAAGGTGCTTTATGAATATAGGGTATTAAGCCTCTTTACAAAACTGTGACTTGAGTGTTTACTCTGGGTTCTCAACACCCAACCCAAGTTACTGGAGCAAGTAATCTCCTGATGCCTGTTGCCGCATGCACCATAAACTGCTACCCACGCAGCTACCTCGCGAATCCAGCTCAGGTGTTCAGCCTCATCGTACCACTTCGGATTTGGTTGGAGGGACCGCTTCGTCTCTTATACAACCCTGTCTGGGTAACGTTCTTTGTCTGGAGAAACTCTCACAGGGAAATCCCAAGATCCTTCTCTGTTCCTGCCAGTTTGAGGATTAATATTGCAGCTCCTTCTCAAGCAAAATTCTTTTAAGGCTAATGAGGAATTCTGCCTGAATGAATGCTGCTAAATCTGCCACATCTGCGGGAAGCACTGTTTGCCTGGGACAGTGATGAGGGATTGCAGGCTTACTGCACTACAGAGCAACACTGGGGTTAGCATGTTTTAAGGTCATAGAATCGTAGAATCATAGAATACTTAAGGTTGGAATGGACCTCTAGAGGTCATCTAGTCCAACCCCTCTGCACACGCAGGGTCTCCTAGAGCATGTGGCACAGGGTGGTGTCCAAGTGGGTTTTGAAGACCTCCAGAGAAGGAGACTCCACCACCTCTCTGGGCAGCCTGTTCCAGGGCTCTGTCACCCTCACTGTTAAGCAGTTCTTCCTCAAGTTCCTGTGGAACTTTTGGAGCTTCAATCTGCAGCCGTTTCCTCTAGTCCTATTGCTGGCTACCACTGAGAACAGACTGGCCCCGTCCACTTCACTCCCTCGCTTGAGATACTTGTCCCCTCTCAGCCTTCTCTTCTCCAGGCTGAAGAGGCCCAGCTCTCTCAGCCTTTGCTCATAGGGCAGATGTTCCAGGCCCCTAATCATCTTTGTGGCCCTGCGCTGGACTCTCTCTAGCAGCTCCATGTCCCTCCTGCACTGGGGAGCCCAGAACTGCACACAGGACTCGAGGTGCGGCCTCACCAGGGCTGAGCAGAGGGGCAGAATCACCTCCCTCGACCTGCTGGAGACGCTCTGCTTAATGCACCCCAGGATCCCATTGGCCTTCTTGGCCACGAGGGCACACTGCTGCCTCATGGTCAACTTGTCGTCCACCATGACGCCCAGGTCCCTCTCTGCAGGGCTGCTCTCCACGAGGTCGGTCCCCAGCCTGTAGGCATGTCTGGGGTTATTCCTCCCCAGGTGTAGGACCCTACACTTGCCCTTGTTGAACTTCATGAGGTTGAAGTTAGGGTCTATACAAGAGTGAAGCATTCTGGCTAGCCTCACGTTGTATCCCGACAAGCAGGAATAGGCCAGTATGGAGCTCCCTGACTGAAGACAAATGACAGGACTGCAGTCTTCCAGGTGACTGTCATGTGCCTCAGCAGAGRTTAAGAGAAAATGAAGCCAGGCCGGCCATGAATATCTAAGGTGCCTGAAATAGAAGAAAACTTGTCTAAACAGATTGAGACATGCTTACATGATTCTGTGCTGAAGATATGGGCAGGAAAGCCCCTCCTTATCACTCTGAAATGAAGACAGCAACATCTGGCAAAAGACTTCTTATTATATCTATCAGGATGCTGGTAGCTGTGCTATTTCCTAGAGAAATAGTGGCATTCTTGCTTCGTTGAAGCATGACAAAGCAAGAACGGTCAGTACTTGGCATGTGCGCAAGTGTCAGGGTGTCTTAAAACTGCCGTACATGCAAAGATTGCATTTGCAAGAAACTCATGAAATGGAAGAAGTATGAGAAAATCAGCAGGATCAGGCCATGCATTTCATTTATGCATATTTTCATAAGCAATATTTTTGCGACTAAAATAGCTGCAGCCCCATTTGGGACAAGCTGTGGGAGGTCCAGATTGCTGCTGTTCAGAAAAAGATTAGCAACTTTAAGAAAGGCTTGACAGTGTTGTTGGGAGACCTGTTGCCTAACCTATGAGATCACAACACTTTGCTCCATCATGATATCCTCAAAATATTCAGGTGCAATTGGAAAATGTTGTCAGCCAAGAAGAATTTCAGGGCCACCACACTAAACTCAGTGTCCTTGCAAATAGGGCAACAACTGGAATTGTTTGGGCTCTGGTTTTATGGCTAGGTATATGACCTGGGACAAGTCCCTTTGCTCTCTTGTGCCTTCTTTTCCCTATTTATCCTTTCTCTCTCTTGTTTATTTTCACTTATTCTTTGGCTCAGCATAGGCTGGTAGGATTTGTAACATGGTTGGTGTGTCCTTTGGTCCCTCCAAATATGCAGTTGCCTGTTTAGCTTTCAAATATTTTAAAATCTTTATAATACACAGAGGTGTTCCTCTCAACTCTCTTTTATAAAGCAGTTAAAGTGTCAGAAAGCTTTTCTGTTCTCCTCAGTGAGTGTTTTCAGAGAGTGTTTTCTCTCAGTGACGCCTGGGCAGCCGTTTCAAAGGCAATCGCCTGCTCAGCTCATAGAGGGGCAAGGACATCTCAATTTTGATCCAGGGATTCCTCCTTCCTATGACAGCCTCAAGGGGTACTCAGATTGTGTGCACCAGCTCTAATGTCACTTTTCTAAATACCTCAGAGAAGGCTGAGTCTTTGGAAATTAAAGCAGGAGATCTCTAACTTTGCTAGCAGACCCTTATTACTATTTGCCAGGTTATATTTGCCTATAGGACAGATGGGCAAGGGAAGCCACATGGACTGCTCTGACGGCCTCTCTCAGACTGCCTTTGCTTCAGCTGGAGATGACACTGCAGTGCTGAGAGAGCTAGCTCCCACTGGCTCGCTATGCATTGCATGAACACATGTGTGCGCCTTGAGCAAAATAAACTCTGTGTATAAATAGGTGGCCAAATGCACAAGCCACCTACAAGGCCTCCAACCTGCCTGATAACAACTCCCTCGGGTGTGTCTACCCATGCTCCTCTTGCACTTCCCGGCCACAGCCTACATAGCCAAAGAGCTAGTGCAGATGGAGAACCCAGTTCCCTCGCTCCCAAGTGTCCATGGAATGACCCGGCCATCTGCAGGAATCATTACCATCCGTTGTGAGAGGGGACAAGGTCAAACCAATTGAATGTTGTCTAAAGAGGATCTTGGGGAGGGAATGTTTTCATTACAACAGTTCATCTTTCTTTTCACAGTTCATCAAAAGCAGGCCTTCTGCGTACACACGCAAGACAAATAGGACCGAGGGGTGATGACGGATACTGTAGGCCCGTGGTGATTGGGGTGACCCTCCACTCACACAGTTGATCAAAGGCAAGTAAAACAATCAGCCAACCATCAGCAATGATGTAATATTGAACTCCCCAAACACCTCATTTAATTAAGTCATTATGATCAAAATCTTCATACCAGATCTTTTAAGTTATACGCGCTAAGATCTTGCTCTAAGAGAGCAGGAAAGAACTTCCAGAGGGAAAAATGATATACAAAATAATGTTTCTTCTCTCCACCCCTCCAAATCAATTCCTCTCTGGAAGGATACACTTTTGTCTGATTAGCCAGGCAGAGTTCAAAAAGGGATGGGTGTCCTGTCCAGCACTTGTCTATGCAAATACAAAGTGAGACCAAATGAAGTCAGTGTCTGGGGGCCCAGCTTTTGTYGGGGTAATCACCATCATGGCACCAACCCTACCTTTGTGAACCCTCTGGGGCCTAGCAAGCCTGGTCCAAAGATAGTTTAAGAAAATGTTAGGCATGTGCAGGTGCAGTCCCAGTGCARGAGGAAAGGAGAGGAGAAAGGGAACAGGTATTCCCAGTGATTACAGTAAGGACAGAGGGTGCTTGCACTGTTCAATCTGGTCCCTAGACTATAGAGATTTCTGAGTAAGACTCCAGAGGAGAATGAAATAAGATGTGAAATGCACACATGCTGGAGATGGAGCTGGGRTTTTCTCTAGACTCAAAGACATCTTCAAAGATGGGTCACCCTCTTAACACCTGTCTTTGGGATGTATCCTCCTCTGGAAGCTTCTCTCTCCATTGGTTAGAGGGATCTGAGAAACTAGCTTAGACTAGCTGGATAATGAGCAGGATAATGATGAGTTTCCATCTTTTAATTTTATAGTAATCAYTGTAAAATCTTCAGACACAGTAATGATGACAAATGGACAGGCTTTTTAATTCCTAGATGAAAAAGATATTTTTGTTTTCTCTCTGCTTTCATCACTGGCTTAAGGCAGTCTAATTCTGTACTAATTCTGAAAGGATTGACTCAGCCCTGCATAATACATTCCTACCTCATCGCCTTTACACCTCTGGCTGAGCATGGCAGTTATGTGGCTGAGCAGTCAGACAGATCAGAGGAGCTTGGACACATCCTCCCTTTTTCCTCCCTTTTTTTTTTCTGCTGGGTGAGCACTTAGAYGGATAAGCTTGATGCGGCTGATCTCTCAGGTGCATGAGCCATAAACTGTCACAGGGAGAGAATGGGAGCTCACAGACAGGAGGGCAGWGCTCTACAGTTATGCAAAGCCTGTCTTAGGTTGGCTTAGGCTGGTCAGGAAACCACACCTARCTCCCATACGATCTGCCAACCTAGCGCTGAGAGATCCTCCATCTCATTACTGGCTTTCTTAGCCATCTGGGCAATGGTAATTGTCTTTTCTTGTCCCTCTCATTATAGAAAGGAATGACAATTAAGCAGAATAAACTTTGCCCTATGTTTAAAGCCAGCATTGAGTTCATCAAACACCTGAAATGACTGTTGAGGTGCTGCTGAAGGAGTGGTTTCCCAGAGTTAGTGTAAAGAAGACCTTTTRGACAGGCTGCGTACCTGAATCTGTTCTTGTTTATCAAGAATYTTGGCAAAAGGGTTGCATACAGGACTGTACAGGATGCTTACCATGTAAGTGGGATCTTTTGTTCTCTGAAAACAAAAGTTGAATGTTGACCAAAATAACATACCCYCAATGGCATCCTTAGAAAATCAAGATATCTTTTCCAAGTATCAGAATGAAAGAAAGAGGAGAGAGGAAAATAGAGGGGAAAATAAGAGACCCTGAAATCCTGTGGTTATGTTTTACTGGGCCAAAACATTTTAATTATAGTTTAATATTCCTAGTGTTGAGCTCCAAAAGCCTCAAAGCATATTTGGTAAAAATAATACAGTAATCTAATTCCTGGATGACTAAAAATAAACYACCTTTGTCATTCCCCAGTGGCTTACCTCCTTTGACAGGTTTATAGAATTAGGTTACTCTTAGAGCTATTTTTTAATAGCACTGTATGGCACTCTTTCACTGTTTTCCAACTTACCCAAATYGCTGCAATAAGCACAGGTCTTCTGCCTTGGGCACTGCACACAAAGAGGATAGACCTCCCAACCAGATCAGCTATACCTAGAGGATTTTAACGTGTGCATTATCATGGTAGCCAAGTCATGTGTAGGCACCATAGTCGAACCTATCATAGCTAGAACAGAATTCAGCTTACTCATGAGACTTAGAGCAAGCCTGAGGTAAAAATTATATCTGATGATTCATGAACAAAGTTCCCCRTAGCTGTCAATGCAAGAACATTCCTTCATGAATAAGGCGTGAGCATTTTTCTGGGATCTGCTGCCATGGCATTCAAGCTGGATTCAGCAGGCTCCCCAGTGGGCTTTTCTGCACTTGCACTGACCAAACTCTGGTCAAGAGCAGAGACTCTGGTCCAGTCTGTGGAGGAGGAAGTAAAGTTCAAAAGAAAAGAGCCATTCATGCCTTATCATTAAGTCTTCCTGAGGGAACTGGGTTTCAGTGTCTCTGAGAGAGGTGCATAAATAATACCAGGGAAACACAAGACTGTGCATGCAAAAATACCTGTASAGAAAGTCTATAAGCAGACAGCAATACGGGGAACACGAACCTCTAGAATCTGTAAGGAGGAAATCTTTTTTGTGGATAGTTCAATTGCTGATTTGCTAATAATATAGTCTGTCCTAGAGGAACAAGTAACCGTGAACCTTTGTATCCAGCTTGTCAGGTAGCCATACACAGAGCTATGCGTATCTAGGATGGCCTTTCTGGTTCAAGGTTTTAGTTTGTTTGTTTGTTTTTGATTGTTTTTTTTTTTTTTTCTAAAATCCTACCTTATTTGTATAACAAGACAGTAGGTCATACTTTTCTAGCTTGAGGCTAGAATATACTTGGCAGGGGGGTTACCTGAGGTATAAGCTCTGCTCCACGAAGGAGCTCATTATTTTTGYGAAGTGGAACTGTCAGCAAAAGCCCCAGAGAATCACTCAGCCCTGATGCCCAGCATGGGGACGGGAGCACAGCGCTGGGAAGTGGCCAGGATGTCGGCTTAGGATGGGCACTCACTCATCGCCGTGCTGTGCTTTAAGTCGACTGAAAGTTTTCCACTGACTGGATTTCATTTAAAAGAATGTTACAGCAACAAAACAAAGATGCTAAAAAAGAGAGTTTTTTGTTTCTAACCAAGTAAAATCATTTGTTGATGATATTTTATTATTTATTTTTATTATTTATTTTATTATTACTTCTTTTAGTTAGGTTACTGAACCACTGTCTTCTGCAATATTCAAGGCAGTGGACTATGTGACTTGTAGTAGCAAGTCACCCCCTTCTCATTTTGTATTCCAGCAGTTCAGGGATTGGCACAGCAAAGACTCTGTAGCCCTGCAGAAATGAAGGCTGATGTTTTCCAGAATGACCTGAGTGCATTGCCTTGGGCTTGGTTTGGATTTATCTGAAGTGCTCAAGATGTCTTCCTCTTTGTGAAAAATACCACTCATGAAAGTTAGGCATCTGTAACCACTTTTTRACACACAAAAAACTGACCTATGAGGCAAGGTTCTTGTAATGGGAATGATGTCCCATCTGTTGCAAGACGTAAATGAAGACACCAGAAGCAAGGGATGTGTCCAGSTACCTGTCTTGTCCTGATTGCCAAGAAACAGTATCCAGCAGGATCATGCATTTTTATTTGTTCACTTTTGTCTTGTCTATCATGTCTYATCTGTGGGACAGATAAGCCTGGAAAGACCTGAACTCAGYGTTGAGTCCTCAATAAAAACATTARCATCATTCCCCTYTCACAGCTCTGCTCCAGCTGCTTCACAATRTAACCTTTATTARACACAAATATRAATAATAAWAKCCTCAGTTACACTAGCAAGGATTGCAACAGAAAACAAGTTTAACCCTGCTGCTTCAGGGCAAAAATCAGGGCCCAAGTTTGCCAGTCCTCAAGGAGGAAGTTTGTACAACTGCTTCCACAGCATCCAGCAATTTGGAAACGCCTTTCCTCCGCCCCTTCTTCCTGACCTCTTTTTTTGGCATCTTTTGCTGCCTTTGGGGATTTTTTTCTGCTGCCAGCTTTCACGCCTTCCTCTTAGGGGCAGGCTGATCACTCTGCTCTTTTACCCATTTACCCTGTGCATGCCCTTTCCCCGCTCTCAGCGGCTGCCAGCTCTCCCGCATTCATGTGGACTTTTGTTAGTTCTCCCCTGGTACTGCTTAACTGCCCACTTGGAAAATTTCTGACTCTCCTGTCTCTGCTCTGTTTTCCTGTYGTCCCCTCTCCGTTCCCTTTCCTCAGTTCTCCCCCTTACCACCACCTTTTCTCTACCTGCTTGCTCCCAGTTCCCAGCTTTCCTCAAGGAAGGGGTTTAAAGGCCTGGTGATTGCCTTGAAGGTCTCCCTTCAGGCTCCTCTTTCTGGGCCTTGTGAAGGCTGAATGTGCCACTGAGGAGCTGTGTGACTCCCTGGTTCCACTGGAAGGACGTGGGGAGCAAGGGAGACCTTCTCCTTGTCTGCAGTCCCATGCAGAAAAAGACGAAAATAACAGACATACTCTGCAGGCCAAAACAGTCTCAATTTTAACAYATCCTCCCAAGTTTTCTGCCTTTTATTTATATCTAGATTGTAGTTTGCCTGAGCTGAGGCCATCCTTCCATTCTTTTGTATAGCACCAAACACAAGGAGTCTTATTCTGCCGAAGACCTTAGGCAGTGTACTAGGGGTGCTCTCCTCCCCGCCTGTTTGCATCTCAACACTCAGATACCGTAAGCCAGAGCTGGAAGGGGAGAGAGAGAACAGCCTGTCACCCAGTCCTCAAAGCTGGGACATCTTTCCTGTCCCCCCTTCTCTGGTGCTGCAGAAAGCTTAACGTTATCTGTTTCAAGAATTTCACTGAAGGAAGTTTACACAATCTAATTCTCTAGTACATGTCCTGTGCAGAATCACTGAGAGTAGACACCCCCACTCAGGACTTACTGTTCTCGTTTTGAGGTAGAAGATGTGATAGCAAGTGCTAAACAAAGAAAAGGAGCCCTGAATATTCTCATCCAGTGCACCTATCTCAGTAYAGACAACAGACTTCAAGCCACTGAATGTGGTGCCTCCCACCAGCTATCTCCTAACCTGCTCTCACCTTGCACTCGTTCATTTTTCTTTCTCTCTAATCTTTCCCTTATCATGGACAGGAAAATGTASCAAGGCAGATGATAGACTCCTCCTACCTCCCGTCCCTTCTGTCTGTTTTTGTTCTGTGTTTTTCTTCCCTCTCCCTTTGCAATTTCCCTATAGCTGCAAAATACTGACAGTCCAGATGGAAGCCTATTACAGACCACAGTCTGCCATGCACTATGTGATGGACCTGGAAGAATGTAGTCACATACCCYAGAGGTGAGAAGTTTATAACTGCCTGATCCAAAGCCCTTTAAGGTAAATGGCATCCTTTCTATTGCCTTCGGAGGGCTTTGGATCTTACTGTGAATAGTCTAGCAAGATACTGTACATGGATACAACAACTATTTATAGGACTTATGATAGATAAGATGTGTACTCACCATCTAAATCTAGCCACTATGTCATTTGCAGAGAGGCCAAATCAGGACTGATGCTTAGTGGAGTAAATTAGGGGTATCAGTGGCAATGAGGCAACATTGACTGATATATCATCTGCTTCCTGGGAGCAGAAGCACCTGAGATGCTTCACCAGCTATTGTGAGTGCCCTTTCTAATTGATAGTTTTGTTCTAAAGCAAGGCTGTCAAATACATCAAAGTGATAGCCTYAGATTTCTGAAGCTTTTATTGCAGCAAACTTTCCTGGGTCCTCTCATTGTAACCCCAGACCTCYGAGAGGCCTGTAGTCTTCTATTTTTCCTTGCTTAGATCTCTCTAACTGTAACTGCTGAACCCAGAATTAGCTAATGCCGATGCCCAGTTTTGTCCGTGCAAACATAGATCACCTTGGTTCCAAGGATTACATGTGTGATACAGGCTCTGCTGATATAATCAGTACCCAAGGTTACCAGATCTGAGAACATGAGAATAGAGTTACCTGCATGGCACAACCTGTGCATATTCACATCTGTGAGTGAACTCCAAACCTGCATTCATAAACACATTTCTTCCTCCGAGTAGAACACAGTGTGCAGATATTATCATGTGAATGAACTTTTTTCCAGACAAGGATGTTCTAATTTTTGATGTTGGAGGTGGGTGTTGTTTCATGTTGTGGAGGGATTACCAGCAGCGATCTTTGATACCTAGCAAATCTTCATGTTGAGGCAAGGGCTGCAGCAGGGAGTTCAGACTGTTGTCATTAGATTTGTTATGGCAGTGCCTAATGATAAACCAAGAATAGCTCTGTTGTTTTCAACCGTATAAACACACAGACATTTCCTGCATCAAAGAGCTTACAGTTGACACACAAAAAAAGGCCTCAAATTGGTTGAAATTCTAAAAGTTTTAATACAAATCTTTTGGAAATCACATAGATACTCAGAATTGCTGCCAAAAGGATAGAAAAAGCTACAGTAAAGTCCTTAATGGATGAATAATACAATCYCGTCTCTGCATCATAAGGGATGAAAGCACAGTGGAGAGGAAAGGGGCAGGAGAGAGAAAGGGGATTAAGTCTGTGAATAGGTGGTGTTTTTTCTCCCTGAAATGTGACCCTTGTAACAACATTCACTTTGGTTACGAGCAACACAGTTTTTAAAGGTTATCTCCACATGCAAAGCCCTAGGACTTTAGACATATCCCTSAAAGTACGGTAATGATGAGAGAAGGAAAGTAAATCAAGATCTTCAAGGCTCAACATTGCTTCCAAGACATAGGAATGACATGGATATTGTGGTAGGCTTTGAGGAAAAACATGTACAATTCCTCAGCAGTAGCATAAAACAAGCAACCTCTGTGAGCTGAAGGAGAGCATCTCCTACAACGGAAACACCAGCTGCAATCTGTGGGGCTGAGCAAGTGCTAAASTGGCTCTTCCATCCTACTCATCAGTCTGGGAGGCAGAGAGTATTGGCTACAGCTGCTTCGGAAATACAACAGAAAGTAGGTCCCAGATGCCCACCTGCTTACCCTAGGGCTCCACGTAAACAYGGTCCACTTTATTGTTGGCAGTAGCCTCAGTTGTGCAAAGCAGTGCCTTAGTTTCAGGGACCTGCTCACATCTTGCCACTATTGATAAAATTACTGAAGGGCATATTTATCTTAAATCTTTAGTAAGACTCCACATTGATAACGTTCCTTCTGTCCATATATTTGGATTTGTGATGTCTTGAGGAATGCAGTAAGTCACTGTGGTCTGCCTATAGATTGTGATGGACTGGTAAGGTAGATTGTTTGTTCATTTCATCGTTGATCCTTGGAGGCTTTCTAGTCATCCTGTGCTTCTATTATACTGTTGACTTAGTTGTATAAACTTCCTCTAACAGAAAGATAAGTATACCTCTTTTGTGCTGCAGCCCTGAGATCCTYTGCAAGGAATTCTGGATTGACTGCAAATGAGCTCAGTCATCACGAACGTGTAGCGATCACCAGCCTGAGTTGTATGAAGAGCTGTTGGACCTTGGGATCTGTCACGTGAAGATTTGTGTTCCAGTTTTCAGTTCCCAGCTCTTAAGAATGTAATTGTATTTGACTTTCAACGACTGGAAGCCAAAAAGATATTTTTGCTTGCAATAATTCTCCCGAAGTCTAATATGGATTTTGTTTTGTCCAGAGAAATGTGCCTATTTTGGTATCTTTTGGTTTTGCTGTTGTTTAATTAAAAACCAGAACTAATTTTACTCACTGTTTTTTGATGATCTTTCCATGGACTGAATTCCTTTTTTTTTTTTTTTTTTTTTTTTTTTTGCAGCAGAAGCACATTAATCTGGAAAAATTCAGGACTCTTCTGTAACAATGCAGCAAGTGGCAAGTGGTTTACTTTCCCTGAGTGGGTCCCTTCTCCTCCAGTCACCTGTGTGGAAGCAGACACTGTGCCTCTAATTTCTCCCAGTGGGTAGAAATTATTCACAGTTTCTGTAATGAATAGCTGATTGTGAATGCTCATGTTCCACGTGCCTCTACAAGGAGGAGTGTTCTCATGATGAGCTCCCATGTGTCTTGTTTACTGTGAAACCAAGATCATTAATCTATTTGGGTGGCTTGTTACAAAAATATCGTATGCCACCACTGCATCTGGTTTAGATATTGACATAACGCCTGGCAGGAAAATGAGAGCATGTGATTTGTGCTTCCCAGACACATAATATTGGTGATAGGCATTTGTAGTTGGTTTTGTGCTTCTTATTGATGAATTTGCTGTTGGTCAGGTAGAATCCGTGCAGTAACTTGAGCACGTTTGACATGTTGAGGCACTGTGGATTTTCCATGAGTGTCATTCTCTAGAAGATTGAAAGAATATCAGATTTTGGTTATTTTGCCCTAGGATCTTGGCACTTCCAAAAAGCTTAAAAGAAAAAAAAAAAAAGGAATTGTTTCCCATCCTGCAATCCTGCCTCTACATCTCACACCTTTCTCGGTTCTCCAACATGAAAAGCCATGGAGTGTAATGAACAATGATTAATGGTACATCAGCACAGGCAGTATGTTTCTGTAACTCCAGAGAAAGTCTGGCTTGGCAGTGCTTGGAAAAGGCCTTTAAAAGCCCATGGCAGAATGTTGCACGCATCAGTGTGTGCTCTCTGTGGGTGAAATTCAGTTCTCTATAGTGAGATATCACAAAGCTGAGGTAGGCGTTAAATTCCATTCAAATGCCAGGATCCRTCTCATCCTGTAGCCTTTATTGATATATTAGAAAGCAGATCAGAAGTCATGTACTTTGGCATTGATTTGGTATTGGGGCTAAGTCAACATTAGCTTCAATTACTCCATACCACTCTGTATATTACCCTGCTTTGAATGCTCTGCCAGGAGATCAGTCACCTACAACAAAGCATTAACTACATGTCAAACTTATAAAAGGAGGTTTTTTTAAGAATCCTCCTCTTCATCCACCTTTGTGAAAACAGAGCAATGCACAATGGAAACTGTAGAAATAATCAGAACTCCCATTGTGGGAGGGGAGGTGGAGAACAAGCTTCTAGTGGTGAGCCAAAAAGGCTTCTTTAGAAGCTTCTTGATGCTGGAGCTCACTGTGTCTGCGAAGGATGCTACATGATGCACTTCCCTGTAATAGCAGGGGACTAGAACTGTTAACTGAGAGTATCCATTCCAGTCTTTTGCCTGTCATGAGCTGGTTGAGACATTATAATTAATTTCAGCATAACAGCTATATGCAGAGAAAGTTGTAAAAATAAAGAAGTCAGGTGTAGGTGTGTGAATGACTTCTATCAGAGARATAATAATAGCAAACAGGTCAGTGAAAAGAAAGAAGGCAACAGAACAGAGAATCGCCACACAGTAAGAGGGTAGAAGCCAGCAGGCCATTTTCTGGATACAGCCCAGTGTCTTCTGATGTCGTATGTTATGAAATTAATCATTTTGTGAAGCTTAATTCTTATGTCAAAGAAAAAGAACAAAAATCCAGTATCTGTTCAAATATCAGTTATCTCAGTCTAGCTGTGCAATTGCTTTCCTAGAGCTGAAATGATCTTAGCTAAATGGGCAGATCTATGTCAAATAAAAAGTAAAAAGCCAATCCATCTCCAGTGAAAAGTCAGTGAAATTAGTCACACCATTAAAACTACTCTTTCTCTTCAGAAATCCTCTCAAACTATCCCCTTAAATTCCCTGTTGTTTCCAGCCTGCCCCCCTTTTGCTCCTACCTCTATACCACAAGAACAACCCCCTTGCCTTTCAGACTTGTCTTTGCTGAAGTTTACRTTCATGTAATTAAACAGTGCATCATGTAGCAGTTAACACTAAATAAATTCAGTCTATGCATTTGCCTTTTTTTTTTTCTCCAAGTGAGAAACATCCCAAGAGAAGATAGYATCTCTTTGTTACAAGGAGTGGGGCAGGCCATAAATCCCATCTGTGACGAAAGCCACGTTCTTCATTTACTCTTCATATTCTTGATAATAGCTGTACTCACTCTTACTTTTTGCCACCTTCTCACATAAAGCACTCTCTGAACCTTAGAGACACTAGTGTCATGACTKAAGATATTAGTCTGGAGTCACGCTAATGGTAAAATTGTGGGGATGAAAATTGTTACCCGACTAGCAACTAGCTAGCTAGTCAGTACCAGCAAGGGCACTGCATGTTGCTTTGTCCAGCATTGGTCTTTGCTTCCTGAGGTCTCAATGAAAATGAAGCCTGCAGAGGGATCTGGGCTGAGGCTGCCACCTGGTCTGTGAGTCTTAYTTGCTGGTGTGTAAACTTCACGTGGTGCAGGAAGCAGCAGCTCTCATCTTACAACACCATGTCTGTGCACTACAGATGTCCAAGGGTCAGCTTCACCTGGAATAGCTCAGTGCACTGTGGGGTTGTATGAAAGGGGCTTCTGAGGGCCTGACCACCCACAGCACAGGCCCTGAGTTAGTTTGGGGCTGTGCCCATGGTGGGGAATGATTCAGGGTAGGGCAGGCACTGTGCTTCCCCTATACAGTAAACAGAGCGCCTCAGTTTGGGGGGAGCACTACCYCAAGACTCAGGAGTAAAAGAGAGTACAGTTTGCTGAATGTCTGTTTCAATTAGTCAATTTGGGATCTAGATGGTTCTGTAGAATCATCTTCAGCAYGGTCCAGGAAGATCTCAAGCTTCTTGGGACCTCCTTAGCCATAGCAAAAGCAGAGAAGCTCACTGCTCCCTAGTGAAATACCACAGCCAGTGCTTGGGAGATAGAGACAGGATTGCCCTTGGGTGCACAGAAGTTTGGGACAAAGGCTAGATGAGCCATGAGTGACCTGGGTGGTGGAAATGAGATACCAAGCAAGGGGAGAARACCCAAAGGAAAGAAGATACTCTCCAAGCTGCAGACAACCAGGTTGGAGGAGTGACCTTCCATCTCAAAGGCTGCTTTTGATTCAGTGAAGTCAATCTCTAATGCACTGATCAGTGCTCAGACTAAGCAGAGGAATTTATCTGCAAATGCATTTTGAGAGCAAGGCCCCYTCCCCAAGAACCTGAAATGGAAGAGAAATTTTGTACAGAGAGAGCTCATGAGGAACTCATGAACTGTCAGGTGATTTGTTATATGATCTGACCAGAGAAGAAGAAGGCTTTTTGTTCTCTCTGCTTTGTCATCTGCTAGCCCTTTCTTTAGGTTCTTGTCCAAACAAAAATCAGTCTCTCTAAGCGAGAGAGAGAGTAACAGCACACAAGTTCTGTTTTGTTTTGCAATGTTTTGTTTGGCTCYTAGCAATTTTTTTAATCAGAAGAAACAATACTTACTAGGTCAATGCTCTGAAGAATCCTCTTCTTTAACAGCAGMATTCTAATGAATCTATCCTGACCAACAGATCCCAATGGAAAGAAAATAGCCAGATACATCACCGTTCTGCTGAACATGCCATAAAAAAACATCTTGTGAAAGACTGTGTGTGAWGTTCCCAGGATCAACTAATTGGAGAACAAGAAGCAAAAAAGCCCTGTTACCTTAAAAAAAGTGATTGTCCAGATGATCTGATAGCTCATCTGAAGCTAACTATACTGGATGTATGAAGGGAAGGTGTAAAACCCTTCCTAATTCACCTAAATACCACAGCAGCAGGGATAATTTACCCTGCCCCTTTCATGGTGGATTATCTCATGCCCTGCAGCTGGGGATTGATAGCCCTTGTGATTTCATTCTGGCTAGCCTGGGCTTTGAAGACACATGCATTGCTAGTGTTACGTATTGCAAGTGCACATGCTATTATTCATGCYTTATTAAGACACAGTTGATTCCCTGAAGTACACCAAAGATGAATTTAATCCCACATTTTAACCATTCTTTTAAAATTATTTGCATCAGTAACTTTCTTCAGTGTAGATCCTGCTACAAGTACATTTTTTCATTTTGGGGAAAAAAAAAAGTATTATATTTAATCTTTAGACTCTGTCTTCTCCTAATAATGTGGCCCCTTGACCTGATTTCATAGGAAAGGGAAAGAGGTGTGCTAGCTGGCCTCACCTGGTGTTACTGTATTCTTGACTTCATAATATCATCCAAAATCTAGTTGGTCTGGCAATATTTTTTTCCTTATAACAAAGTTCTTCTTCCCTTCATGTCTCCTGCATTTTTGTGTCTCTCTGGATAAACATTCTACTTCTACTACTTACTTCTCTTAGGAGCGAAGTGATTTCTGTGCAGTGCAATAGCCGGATACACCCAAGCCATCCATGCAGGAGGCCTTCCGAGGTCCCTACACTTAGCGTACCCCATCATGAACTGCCTGTTTGTCCCTCAGCCACCTGCTGCAGCTGTTTCTAACTTCGCTTGTGAGCTCTTTGAGGACAGAGCCTTTCCTTTGCCAAACATGTGGCCCGTGCTTTGCCCCATGGAGCACAGCATGGTTCCCACAGCACGTACTGAGTGAATTCTCATAGCCACATAACTCGAGTGAAGACAGTCCTACAATATCCAGCACATCCTCTTTGCATAAGCAAAGCCATTGACAAATAAAACGGATTCAGGAAGAAATTTAATTAATCAAATTGCATTTTACCTAATGTTGCTAATACTAGCACCGATATGATTGTTTTTTCTTCATTATAGTGTAAGAACTTCCAATTGCATCTCATATTTTTCTGGTCAGTTTTATTAGCCAACCATTGCTCCGTTTTGAAAGAGAGAGATTGCAATGATTCCTCCCCAGATATATGGAACTAATTCTGCTAGTGTGTGTTCATGAATAGACCTGAACAATTATTATTTTTCGAGAGAATAATCCATTCTCTGGAAATCTGGTTTTAGTTGTCCTTAGTTATTCACATATTAATTCTGCATTTCCTGAATGATGTTAGCTGAGGGAAAAAAAAAAAAAAAAAGAGTTTAGCTTCAGAAATCAGCAAGAAGAGGTAGTACTATCCCAATAGTACCATTACCTCTAGCCTCCGAGAGTRGGATACCCAGATTAAATGCCCAGCCTAGCATGGGAAGATTCAGATCTGCCTCTTCTGCTGCTTGGAACATGGCTGTAGACGGTAGGGCACAGAGAACCACCTCAAGGTGTAAGYGTGGCTCCTCATCTTGCCTCTCATCTTGGGTTCTTCCTGACATAAAGCAGGTTGCCCCTGTGTGTGCAGGTCCTACCAGGTCAGTCCTCTCATCCAGCAGGCTATAGGGGGATGCTTGCTGCCTCATCTGTGATTTAAATGAGAATGGCTTCAGCAGGAAAGGCGAAGGGCAGCCTAGTCCAGAAGCCCTTAGAAGGTGGGACTCCCTCCTGGGCAAGGGGATGTCAGAGTCCAAGCTAGCAGCCTGGTGTCAGGCAGAGCTTGAACCTCAACAAGCCTTGCACCAGGCTCTGGAGCTGGGCTTCCCTCAGTGCCCTCTTCAGAGAAGATAAAAGGCTTACATGACAATAACCACTCCTTCCTCTTGCAGTTGCGTAACCCACCCCTTCTTTGCTTTTGTTTTCTGTCATTTGCATGTGTCTATAGCTAAGTATTTCGTTTTGGATAACATGGAACATTTTGTGTCAACTGAAAACAATAAGACTGATTCCCCCCACCCCCTGCGAGTTAAAGCGCCAAAAATTTACATTTGTTTTTCACTGAATCTAAATTAATTTCCAATGAGGCTGCCAAACTAAAACAAAATTTATTCATGCAATTACAGAGATGAAACAAAACACATCCCCTCCCATGTCTACCTGATTCCCAATGAGAAAGAGGGCAAGAGACCCCCAAAACAGCACAGTCAGGTTTAGCAAGAAAGGCTGTTGCTTACATCTGCACAAAGCAGAATTTCAGGTAAGTTGGAGCAAATAATACGTAGCCTTTTGGAGCAAGGTTTTGTTGCAGAGTCTAAGGGAACTGACTGATTTCATAGTCCGCACAGCTGCAGAGATGGAACGAATCTAAGATGGATTGAAACATGAGAGGTTTGAGGAAGMGAAGGAGGTTCTTCCTCTTGCTCTGCTGAGCAGCAACAGGAAACCCCAGTGCCACCTCCATKATCTTCTCCACTGCAGTAACATAAGATCCCTCAAAAGCCACCTCTGAGTGTAKCTGATTAAGTTTCCCCCCTCGTTTCTTTAGATAAGGCATGCAAAGGACACAGAACCTCTCTGTGAAGCTGTTGGAATACACCAGCSCAAGCTTTTTATTTTATCTTTTGGCCAGCAGATGTAATCCATGCAACCAGGAGCTGTTCTTACCTTTCTGGGCAGGGCTGCACGAGGGCTAGGAAGGCCTGAGAAAGCAATGCACTAAACTGGTTGAGAAGACGAATTAACACTTGAAACCGAAGGGCAGGTACAATTATTTTCTCTGTTCTAATCAACSCCTCCAATGAGGGACATCAAAGCAAGGCAAATCAAGCTCAGATTTTAAGGTGTCCCTGAACTCAAGGCTGCATGACAGGGACARCACAGAAATGTCCTGATTATATTTCACAAGCTGGCGAATCTCAGGCCCGCCCTCAGGGGAAGACTGGCCCTGAAGGCAGGAAGATGCTGTGGGACACGCTGTTCTGCCTGAATCTAMAGGGAGTTGTTGATATTCCAAATTTCATATGGCACACTTTCTTGTGAAATCTCCCGTGGAGATGATAAAACCGAGGTAAGTGGGACATGGCTTCTTTTGATGGGTTCTCTTGGAGGCTGGGTCAAAGCTGGCATTAAGAGGCACCAGGCAATGAGGATGAGTGGGAATACTTTTACTCTTCGATGCTGGTGGAGCTCTGACCCCACCRCTGAATGGGAGAGCTTGGAAATAAGCTTGTTCCATTGACATGGCTCAGAGGGATTATCTCCTCCTTGACCTTACAACCCTATGGCTGATGAGCTTACCAGGTGCTTTTATCCAGCCCCAGCTGACACTGCGGAGGGGTTTTGTCAGATGTGCCGCTGCTGAGCAGAATGCCATCGGATGGATTCTCCATGCCCATTCTGTCTTATAAATGCCCCAGACAATGAGGCTTTCACATCAGGCAATGGGGTTTTCAGTTTGAGCGTCAGAGGAGGAGGACATGAATGAATCCACTCCCCAGTTTAGGTTTGGTGTTAAACAGGAGCATGGGTCTCAGTAGTCAAAAGGAGAGCTGAACATTCCAACTTAGGAACAAATGCCTACTCTAACTACACATAAGGCGTCTAAACATGAGCAAATATAGCAGCAGTTCAGGTTTAAATGCAGTGCTCACAAACAGAGATYTGGCTGTATTTGATCCAGCTCTAGCATCCATCATCAGTGCCTCCAAAGCATAGAACAGACAGTCACAGCAGCTGAGAAACGAAGATTGGGCACACTGAACCATCTACCRTTTTGCCTTAGGGGGGTTCTGCTGGAGTTCCCAGGTATATGGCATTGAAAATGTGTTTGCCTGTGTCCATGGGAGAGCAGCAGAAACTATGCCTAAGACAAAAGACAAGACAGATGTGAACATATGCTAGCTAACTTCTTGGATCCTAGTGCAGTTCAGGAAAACCACTGTTTTAACCTTTTTTGTACATTTTAATAATAATGGAGACAGTAAATATCTACAGTAAAACCATACCCGCCTGCTCACAGGCAATCTACTTCCTTAGAACTCACCACAGTGGCGGGTAATTGACCTGCTGCTTCCCACCTTGCAGTCACAGCACAGAAGGGAACTATATCCTCTGGCCAGAGTGAGCTTAGGGTGTCATTCATGATATGTCCAAAACCTGCTGTTGTTGGGGAGCGACACACGTCTGCAGGAATTGCATCTGCATAGTCAACATTTCCCTTCAGCCCTGTCCTTGAACGCTCTGGGCAGACTTTAAACTACGGTAGTCCTGTTTTTTCAAGGCACTACTCAGCTGTAGAGACAACTATGAACTCCCGTTACTGAGTCCCACTGAAGATGGTTCTTTACRCAGACAGGGTTTAATGGTTATTGGTTTTGCTACAGTGAGGTTGTGCTGACAGTACGTTGTGCTAAATAGACATCCCTGGAGACTTAAGTCTTCTTTATCTCCATAAGTGCTACAGCATGAGGAGGGGCAGCCTCGGCTTCCACTACAGTGATCTGTCAAGTTGCCTCAACCTCGACTCAGCAGGGTCACTTCCAGGAACAAGGAGATAATTCAGCCATTATGACCCTGTCCAGCTCTCTAGTTTTTTGATAAGCTTCCTAACAAGGCTACCAATTAGCGCCAAGCATGATGKGGGTTTTTGCAAGGCAGGCACCTGGGAACTGAGCAGAGCCTGTGAGCAACGGTGGCCGCTGCGTGCAGAGCACTGCATGTGGAGATGCTTCTCCACAGCAGTCACAAGTTCAGCAGGCACAAGGTACGGTGAGAGGCTGGCAAGGGGATCCCCAGGGGAGAAATCCACTGCAGCAGGATGTGTGATGCAGAGGTACAGCAGGAGGCATTCCATCTCCAGGCTGGTACTGAGCTCCCATCATCCTGGTTTATTTAAGGCACTTCATTGTGGATAAAAAATGACAACAAATACACAAAAAAACAAAACAAAAGAAATAGGCTCAGACCACTTTGCTCTCATGAAAGGTCCCATGGAATATTTATGGCCTATTTTGGGAAGGAATTAGATGGTAGTACTTGAATCTTTGCCACATATACCCCTTTYCTCCCTAAATCTCTTCTTCTGATGTATTTTGATAATGTAGCATTCACAACTTGCCTTCCATTATCACTTGCTTCTGTCCAGCTGTTTAGTGTCAGGCTTTGCTTGAGACTTCTCTCCAGAAACATGTCTTTTTTCTTAGCACATTTGATTTCACTGATATGCAGYGTATGCTCAGGAAACTCTCTTTCATGAGGGATCGACCTAATAGGTGATCTCAGGAATGATCCAAATCAACTCATTAACCTTCTGAATAAAGTTCTCTATTGATGCAGCCTCTCTTATCAGGGAAGCCTTGGGAATTATTTATTCCACAAAATGGAAACCGTGCTCTCCCCCTCTCCAGTCGTGCCAAGGTTACAGCCTTACGTCAGCATCCACCGCTGTGACCCTGAGGGTACTAACCCTTTGGAAGCACCAGGATTTCTCCTAGTCAGGCCATGCTTGGGTGGGACTCTCATTCTGTGTGATAATAATTTCACTCTTACCACATCTTGTAGAGACAGTAGTCCTAGCACAAGTGCCTTATTGGTCTTCTTTTGCTGCAGTATTGATGCTTKACATCATAGCAGCCTGTTTAGTGATTTTCAGTAACAAGGCTTGCTAGTCTGGGACTGAAAAGTCTTGGATTTGTCGAAGAGTGGTTGTGCAATCTCCATTCTTGAAAGTATTCAAAGTCCTGAGTAACCTGACCTAGGTGATTGTGCTCAGACAGGAAGGATTGACTAGATGATCTCCAGATGTCCCTGTCAACCCCAACTATCTTGTGACTCTGTGATCCTGTGACTTTACAGGGCTGCATGGCAGGAGAAACAAAACAATTGGGTAAAAACCACAAGATGTTGGTAATAACAATGCCCATTGACAGAAAGGCAGCACTACCATGGTTTCCATCATCGCCATGGCCCATCATTATGCTCCACTGCAATATTATCCCTGAGGCCAGAGCTATACAAAAGAGAGAAGGTGGGGTTGATGGGATCATTCCTAACCCTGTAGCTTCTAGACTGATGCTATTTTCTCCATCATCACAGGTTTTGTGTCATGCCAACAGGGAGAGCATGGGTGCTGGGTGGAGAGAATTAGGGCTGAGGGCATATAGGGTTTTAGAAAGAGCAAAGCAGCCTCTGTTCAGGAGTGAATCTACTGCAGTTTCCTCCAGAAAATATATCCTCTAGTGAGAGGCAACTGTACCACAAAGACAGAAAACCTAGGACAATGCCTTTGTGAGGCCAAGTGGCATGCAGATTTGCAAAACAGCCCTGTCTGCCCACCTCTCCTCTTCAGATCTGTCAGCTTAATACCTCACAAAAGGCTGCAGATTTTTCCCTGACCTTAGCATGATTACTAGGATTAGGCCTAAATCAACTTTTTCAGCTGTAATATGTGAGAGACACACACGGTTTTGTTCTGGGCCTACTTGTTCTTTTATTTATTCAGTGCATGAATCCCATTAATTAGATCATCATTCATTACAGTCTTTCTTCTTGCTGTTACTGTAATGATCTCCAAATGTCATTTTGAATGTTTCAGTCTTAGCTGCCAGTTGCAAAGCTCCTGAAAAGTTCTTTGCACTTTACAGTTGGCAAAAACGAGCAGTGTCCAAGTTTCCTGTTTATGCTTTCAAATAAAGGAAAATGTACATATCACAGCTCTCTTTTTTTAATGGATTTACCCCTCCAACTGCAAGGGTCTGTCTGTCTGTGTGTGGCTGAATGCAGGGGTGGAGAGGGGGGGCACATGAAAAGTAGTCCATTCGCATTGCTGTCCTCCATGGGGGATGAATGAGCACAATTGTATTTTGGGCAGGATATTCATAAGGTAGCACCTTCTCTGTTGGGTTTCTTTTTTTTTTCTTTTT